>JAGFPH010010886.1:0-37477 GCA_018207615.1 Philaenus spumarius
GCTGGTCGTTGAAGGTGGAGGAAATGTTACTTAGAGGGCTCAAATGCAAAGTCTAGGTTGGTGATTGCGGGCAGTATCAATTCCGACTTCATAGAAGTGATTAGAAAGTGACAAGACCCCACAACACTGCGCCGTTTATCTGTGCAAGCAAATAAAACTGCACAACTGTGTGGTGTGTGGGCTACATCAGATCGTTGAAATACAAGAGGCTTGGTATATAGATATCATCGCTTCCCGCTCCCGATCTTTTTGAGTCGTTAATTTCCTTAAATTTTTTCCGAAAAGTAGATCGAAGTTTGTTTATTTTTTTTTAACAACTCTATCACGAGTCGCATCAGTCTCCAGATGTATTATTTTTTGTACTAAAACATCGTACGCGACCGCTTTTTTTATACGATTTGAATATAAAGGACATTCTATATCCCACAATTCGGGTAGATTTCTATACGACATGTATCAATTTCCAGCTCTCTAATTTTTAAGGGATGAATAATGTTTAATTTGTATTGGTTTAAAGGTTGTTATCAATTTTTCACCCCTTGACAGCACGCTACAAAATGCAAATACAGTAGAGTCCCGCTATTCCGAACCCCGCTATTCCGAAATTCCTCCTATTCCGAACAGAGTTCAGAAAAAATACCGATTTTTTAAACATAAAAGCAGGAGAAATTAAAAAGACTTTCGTGAAAAACGTACATTTATTGTAGTACAAAAATAAATTAAATAGAGACATACATAGAGCCTAAGCTTGATGGAAACGCCTGAAATCAAATTGGAATGAAAGCTAGTTTTTTCTTTTCACGTTTTCCATCCGTTTTGCGGGAAGGAAGCTATGGCAACAAGAGTCCGGTAACACGGATACCTTGTCCTTCAGAAAGAATGAAAGATTAGATACAACAGCTAGGCACTACAGCCGATTCCACGTTCACCGTGCAGTACAGAGCGCCCATAAGCCATGTTATCCTTACGACAGTCTCAGCGATAATAGCCAACTAAAAAACATCAACTCTAATGCTGCGCTCGGTCAGTTGACGCAACCCGCATGACAATAAACGTGATGTTCACTGTAATTGTAGGAGCATGTCTATTCTCCCGTAAGACCTGTACTGCACGGTGAACGTGGAATCGAGTAGTAGTGTTGTTGCCACCTGCCAGTTGCTTTCGTCCTTTTTTCTCCTTCGTTTTCGTTATCTCGAAGGAATTTGTTTTACTCGATCTTTTTTCAAGACGACGCGGTACTAACGGACAGACTGCGGGATGACAAAACGTACAGTTCGAACGACCCATCCCTTTGCTTACATTTTTAGAAGAAAACGGAATCGTAAAGCAACAGAAGGAAATGACCCCGGATGATGTAAACCTACACTATTACTAATAGAGCGGGGTCAAGAGCATTTGCCGCTTGTGATATGAGTTCATTTTGAGCGTTCAACTCCTCCTCGCTTTCGTACGAGCCGATCAACGCTGTATAGAACAGACACTAGCAGATGTCCCCGCACTTAATTTACGCCTTAACAAGTCAATACTTTGATATTATTCATGAAATCCGCCTAATCCGAATTCCCGCTAAACCGAACAGCGTTCGGTCCCAATTAGTTCGGAATAGCGGGACTCTACTGTATGGTTTAAATTTTGTGTGTATATATTGTAAGAATTGTATTTTGTAATGTGCTGCTAAGGGGTGAAAATGCGACAACAGCCCCTAAAACAATACAAATTGTGTCGATGAAATTCAGAAGTTCTTATTTTTTCGACATGGCGGTGACAACAGAAGAATAAATAATACAGTAAATAGCTGACGTGCGTGGCTAGAAACGACTAGACAAGAGTGTGTTCGATTAACTGAGCTAACTGCGCAGTTTACCGGTGCAAAGTAGAGTCTCCCGCGCAGGCCAGAACTGCGCAGTTTCCTCAGTTTATCACTCGACATGACGTCACACGTAAAACTGCACAGTTAAAGCGATCGTCTGTGGGCCCCTTAAAATCTTTCCCTGTAGAACTTGGAAAACTAGCTCATACAAACAAGCTAGTTTCACTTCAAAATGTTGGTTTTAGGATATTTTTTGATATCGTATACAATTACCAACAAATTATGTTTTCAGTTGTTTTTTTCTCAATAAATCGGTTATCCTTTGACCTACAGAAACCAAAACAAAACCATTTTGTTTGTAATTAAAAATAAAAATATTTCGTCTCTTGTACATTTTTTTGTAAAGTTTGTGGTTTTGAAGATATCCCACGCTAAAAATTTTAACGGCCGCCATTTTGAAAATTATAAACTTAAATTCTTGGTGTTGGGTACGGTTGTAAATCGTAACATGCAAAATGTTTACACCAATTTTGAACTCAATATCTTATCTATTTCTGGAGTTACAGTGAGTTTTTGTAAAAATACCAAAATGGCGGATTGCAAGCTTAATTCGAAAAAAATTATTTCAATGTGTACAATACGATCCTGTATAGCCCGCTAAGTTTTTTTTGTGACCCTGTATAATCTTTTTAGTTTACTTGAATTTTAAAACGAAGAACACATTTCCGGACGTCGCCCCATGGTGTCAACTTCGATACCTTCTTCGAATACTTAACGTATGGTATGAATTCCCGTCTCGCGTTTTTTAGCGAATTTCCATAAGAAAAATGATTTATTGCAGTGGGCCTTATGGTAAAACCCAAGGTCGGGAGTAGCAAATGAGTACCGATCATGGTCCCCAGAACACGTTTTGGGGTGTCATTAAAAATCATATAGGCCTATGTATATATGTGTTCGCACTCTAACGGCCGCATTTTAAGTCCGATTTGGTTCAAATTTGGTACACATGTTGGTTGTCTACGTCGCTCGGACGAGTTTGTTAGCCCAAAAAATCCAACAATCGGAATCACGTTTTTCGACCGGAAGTAACTATTTTTTTAGATTTTCCCTACGAGAATGAATTTTTTTTGGAGTTTTTTTCTACAAATATAAACGTAGGATGTTATTCTGCACATTTTGTTTTTTTTACGCGACCTTATAGCTCGGTTGGTTCCACCAAAAGCAATCGAAACGTAAAATACCATAGAAGTACCCGGTTCAAAGCCATGTGGTGGATTCTACCGTGGGGTTGCACGCAATGCATTTTGTATTGAAGATACTCCCAATGCGGGGGTTGGCGTGCGAAGCACGCAATGCTTTGTGTGTTGAAGATACTCCCAATACGGGGGTTGGCTTGCGAAGCACGCAATGTTTTGTGGTTGAAGATACTCCAAATATTCAGAATGGCGTGCGAAGCACGCAATGCGTTTTGTATTAAAGATACTCCCAATATGCGGAATGGCGTGCTATGCACGCAATGGTTTGTGTGTTGAAGATACTCCCAAAATGCGGAATGGCGCGTGCTATGCACGCAATGCTTTGTGTATTGAAAATACTACTCCCAATATGCGGAATGGCGTGCGAACCATTTTGCAGCTATTCAGCACCGTCGTGAATAGACCTATTTCCCAAATTGTTGGTTGAAACCCCTAAAACATAGGCCTATAAACTTAATTTGGGAAATTTGCTCAACTCACGTTAGCGGTTCATCTGCGTGGTCGAATTATTTTTTTTTGTGACCCTTTATAAATTTTTTAGTTTACTTTAATTTTAAAACGAAGAACACATTTCCGGACGTCGACCGACGGTGACAACAATGGGTACTTTCTTCGTATGGGGTGAATTCCCGTCTCGCATTTTTTTATATCCGAAATCCGCTAAAAACTTTAAAAAAAAACCTTGTTGTAAAACGTTGAACCAGAGGTACGAGTATGTCGCAAGGTTTAATCCGTACAATAGGCATCCGTCTACCTGCCACAAGTAACGTATACAATTGAAAACGCATATATTAGAACTGCGCACATGCCCAATACTCCGCACCCCAACCCTCAGTAACGGATCTCAACCCCTCTGCCCTTAAACTCAAACTTCAACAGCAGTCTTTTTGTTTTTGGCTACACCTTTGATATCTTTACTTCTACATCTACGCAGGCGTCTCTGGTTACGTTTGCGTCGTTTTAAAGTTAAACGCTCTTCTGTTTATAATAAACGGTACCAGATAACTGCCACATACTTTCTCCCAGTTTAAACTTTAGGAGCTGGTTATTTACAATTGCAAAAGTAGGACATACCATGGAAAATATTAGATGCATGCAGCACACATCACTATTATATTATTATTAAAATTATTCGATCGATTTCGAACAAATTTGCACCAACCACGTCAATTAGGCCTGTATAGATAGACGAAAAAAGGTTTTGAAATTTTTTGGAAAAACAACCTAATTTATGGCAAAAAAACCCAAAATCAGTTCTTATTATTATTATTAGCTAAACGAGAATTTTTAGAAAGATGCGGTTTTTGCATATGGTAGTGTATATTAAAGGCTACAAATGATCCAAATTTTATCAAAATCGTTAGAGCCGTTTTTTATAAAAAAAATAATAACTGATCTTGTGGGGTTTTTTTGCCAAAAAGGGGTTTGTTTTTCAAAAAATGTCAAAAACGTTTTTCGACTCAGGGTTCCCAAAACGGTTATTTCCACCACAATCTCAACATCGATTTTTTTGCGATAGTATATTGAGAAGTAATAGTATTTTTTAATTGCTTTTTATTTCATATTGATTTACTCACGGACGTACCCTCGTTTTTATAGGAGTTGATGACCAAGCGCATACTATTTTGATACTCACGTACAAAAACAATTGATGAATATTTGACTTATAATTAGGAGTGAAAGAAAATTTCTCACTAAAACAGGTGGTGTTGTTGCAAGAACATGGCAATTTTTATAAATATAAGAGTGTTAATCAGGTACTGTTTTTGTAAAAAGGCCTAGCATTGTTTTCGATGAAAATTTACTGTGAGGCCGATCAAGTTGTATAACATTTTACAGTACAAATAATATGAGTTGAAAATTTAGTCTACTAGTTTAACGGTACCAGGTAACTGCCACATACTTTCTCCCAGTTGAAATTTTATATCTTCCCAAGAGTAGCATAGGAGCTAGTTATTTAGAATTGCAAAAGTAGGAAAATGTTACCATGGAAAATATTAGATGCATGTAACACACATCCATATTTTAATAATATTATTATTATTAAAACTATTCGATCGATTTCAAACAAATTTGCACCAAACATGTCAATTAGGCCTGTATAGATGCACGAAAAAAGGTTTTGAAAAATTTTGAAAAACAGCCCCCTTTTTGACCAAAAACTTCCAAAAATCAGTTATTATTATTATTACCTAAACGAGAATTTTCAGAAAGATGCGGTTTTTGCATATGGTAGGGTACATTAAGGCTTCAGATAAGCCAAATTTTATCAAAATCGTTAGAGCCGTTTTTGAGAAATTTTGATTTTCTCGTTTTTGGGGGTAAAACCACTTAAAAATAAAAAATGAAGAAAAAAAAAACGCCTGGAGATATTCCAAAATTACACCTACATACCAAATTTCATCAAATTCGGACCGTTGGTATGGTCTCCAGCTCTGTACACATCCTAACAGACACACGGACAGACATCACCAAAAAACACTTTTTTGGGTTCAGGGAGCACCAAAACAAATAATTCCCCTAAAAATATTTTTGGGTTCAGGGAGCACCAACACAGATAATTCCACAAAACATTTTTTTTGGGGTTCAGGGAGCACCAAAACAGATGATTCCACTAAAAATTCAAATTCGAAAATTTGGACGAAAACAATACTTTCTCCATATATACTACGTATAGGGGGGAGAAACTAAAAAGCGCACAGATTTCTATGGCTCACAGATTGGTTAAGTTGCCGTTATCTAAGGTTAACTACGAGAAAGAACTGATATATATGTATGGTGCTGCGATTTTTAATGGGTATTGCAAAGAATTAATAAACAACATAGTAAGAAAAATGATTTTCAAGAAAATCAAGGTGCACCCTTGTGAAGCAACAAACCCCAACAACGATGGGTTAATACAACGTTTGCACCACCATTATGTTAAAAAATCGTTAGCGAAATATGCAAATTTGAACTTAGCTTTGACGGCTGATAAAATCTTGGTAAGATGTTGGGTAATCCTAAAGACAAATTTCCAGAACACGACAAATCCTGAATTTATTGTATTAACTGCGAAATGTGTCCTAAGAAATACAAAGGTCAAACTAAAAGAAGTATGAAGATACGAGGTAAAGAACACTTTTCTTTTAAAATATAATAGGCCCGATAAATTTGCTTTGGCTAAACATTGTTTAGATGAAAATCATCATTTAAAAATAGAAAATTCTAAACTGTTGAAAAATGTAACTAAACCCACACATTGGACGCTTGGGAAACTTTTTATATTAACAAATACCGTAACATAATTGTGATTTATGAATTAGGTCCTATACAGAATTCTTTATTAATGTAATAAATACTATGTTTTGTTAAATATTAATATTAGTTTAGTAATTTTGTTTAAGTTATATTGTTATTGTTAAGCTATTTGAATAACGATAGGCTGTGGTTAACGCCTAGCATAGTTTTATGACACGCCCCCTTCTGATTAGGCCACGTATGTCTAGTTTTGTACAAATACGGTGCGTTGGCACACTGTTAGGTTAGTTATAGTTTGGTTACTGTAGCCACTAAGGATGGTGACATTGTCGTTGAAACGCGTTTGAAGTTAGTAAACGTATTTGTTGTGAGATTTCGTGTTCATTTTGTATTTTATATACTCTTCTGTTTAAAAGTAATAACAATACACTAATTCTGATACACGTAAGATTCATAATCAAACGCGTTTCAACGGCAAAGTCGTGTAGTTATAAGTTTGCAGTTGTAACTCATGTATCACTGAAGATGACGACTTTGTCGTTGAAACGCGTTTGGGGTTTGGCGTGTGAAGCACGTAATGAATTGTGTATTGAAAATACTCCCAGTACGGGTGTTGGCGTGCAAAGCACGCAATGCAGTGTATATTGAAAATACTCCCAATACGGCGATTGGCGTGCGAAGCACGCAATGCACTGTATATTGAAAATACCCCCAATACGACGGTTGGCGTGCAATGCACTGTGCGTCGGCCGCTTCTCATAGTGTTCAGTGTCAAGCTCACATGTGCGTCCTTAGCTGCCCTCGTGTTTCTTTATGATTGTTTTTGGAGTTACGAAAAATATTCCAGAAACTATAGAACACTCATAGTCCACTGGAACTCGATACGAAAACTTCTTTCTTTTACGGTAATCTCGTGTTGGCACGTGTCACCGGGTTTTGGCATTGAATGTGCAAGCAATGTGCTGGCTTATCAATAGCACCACGTACATTGGGGTTGAGTGTACTTGTGGCAGCTGCTTATCAAATTGAATGGCGCACAATTAAATAGGGGTAGATTGTCAGAGGTTAACGACTCGCACATGGGGGCGGTCTACCCTCATTGCCAAAGTCACTACTGCTTTGCGCCGTGCCCTGAGGTTTTTTTATTGCATCATCGAATAAAGAAAAAAAGCGACGTAAGACGTCCGGTAATAATTTTGGTCGCATTGTTTTTCGTTGCATAAAGTCCGTGTCATTAAAATACGTCAATGTATTTTAAATCGTGGGCGCCCATACCCCCACTAGCTCCCAGGTAAAGGAAAATATGTATATTATTAATTATAGTCAGGTATTTTTCTTTAAAGAGATTAGCACTAAAATATGTTTTAAATGTTATGTCATTTGATTTTACATATACTTATTTAATTTTTTTATAAGCATGAGTTCAAGCATGAGCTGCTGGATCAATAATTGGTGCGGCCTCTAGGAGTGTTATAGGTCTTTGTGTATTCACTGACTGACGGTGTAAAGGTACAGACTCAATGCTGTGTGGGTTAATATCTCACCTGAACAAGCCAAATTGGCTTCCCAAATTTTAAAAGTTTTCTTGGCGAGTTCAAAAATATCCCTGGACTCCATTTGCCGAAGGAGGGGAGGGTACTCCTTAACACGTTCACTGCTACGCAAATTTCGTATTTCCTATTCTAGGAGCTGAACTTTTATTTTGTATATTTTTAGCCTAAATAAGTAGAAATTAATTTATTTTTTACTTTTGAACCTTTCTACGTAATAATCACTAATATTTTAAAGTTGATTCTCATGTGCGTCCATAGCACAGAGGTTTAAGATCGGAGATCGGCGTGCGTTTGAAAATTCTCCCAATATGGGAGTTGGCGTGCGAAGCACGCAATGCATTGTGCATTGAAAATCCTTCCAATACAGGGTTTGGTGTGCGAAGCACGCAATGCATTGTGTATTGAAAATTCTCCCAATATGGGGATTGGCGTGCGAAGCACGCAATGCATTGTGTATTGAAAATACTCCCAATACGGCGATTGGCGTGCGAAGCACGCAATGCATTGTGTATTTAAAATTCTCCCAATACGGGGGTTGGCGTCCGAAGCACGCAATGCATTGTGCATTGAAAATCCCTCCAATACGGGGGTTGGTGTGCGAAGCACGCATTGCATAGTGTGTTAAAAATTCTCCCAATACGGTGGTTGGCGTGCGAAGCACGCATTGCACTGTGTCTTGAAAATTCCGGTAATACGGGGGTTGGCGTCCGAAGCACGCAATGCATTGTGTATTGAAAATTCTCCCAATACGGGGGTTGACGTGCGAAGCACGCAATGCATTGTGTATTGAAAATACTCCCAATACGGCGATTGGCGTGCAAAGCACGCAAATGCATTGTGTATTGAAAATACTTCCAATACGGCGATTGGCGTGCGAAGCACGCAATGCATGTGTATTGAAACTACTCTTAAGACGGGGGTTGGCGTGCGAAGCACGCAATGCATTGTATATTGAAAATACTCCCAATACGGGAGTTGGCGTGCAATCCATTGTGTATTGAAAATACTCTCAATACTGGGGGTTGGCTTGCGAAGCACGCAATACATTGTGTATTGCAAATTCTCCCAATATATAGGTTGGCGTGCGAAGCACGCAATGCATTGTGTATTGCAATACAAAGCGCGGTATAATTTCGTACCGCCCCCATGAGGCGTGGAGTACGCCTGGTACGATTTCATACCGGCCGCGGCGAACGTGTTAATAAAACTGAAGCGATACTATAGTCGCGTACGGACTTTATACTAATGCAACAGCATAGCCTGCCTTCTTGAGATTATCTCCGCTCGCAGATCCCGATGCTTTTATACGAATGTTATTGCACATCCAAGAATGTGTCACAGTATGAATCGATATCAGAACTAGAATTTCGCGAAGTACAAAATGGCCACATTTAATCTTCTCTCATATGAATACATTATTCCCGCATAATTAAGCTAATATTCACTCACGCCCTTGCATCGGGGGTGGTGTGGAGGGGGAAAGGGGAGAAGTACACCATCTGGGCACAACGTAACGTATCTAACGCGTGCTAGCAAACGCTCCGCATGAATGACTTACACGACATGTGCGAGCTCTTAACTGCAAGTACGTTAGGTTAAATTGCTTATATCCTTTCCTATAACCACCGCTTGCTCAAGGTACTGTTAATTTGTAATAATAATAATACATTTTAACCTCTAACCGTTACAAGGCCGTAGCCGAAACCCCGAAGTTTAGCAGTAAAAATGAATACTAAGTTTAAAAAGTGCAAATTAAATTATAAAATAGACAACACAACAGAGGATCCAGCAACATATTTTACATCATTGTGCATTGCAAGAATACTGATATTTAGATTTTCTTGTTTAAACTACAACGTACAATACACATGGAAGCAGTAGGTTACAGCCTTACTCTCTTGTGCGCTTGATCTGATCTATAAATAAGAAAACTATGAAGGTTCAACAAAAATACTTTACTCTAAAGGCCGGCCGCACACTGAGAGAGCATTCTGCTCAAAGCAAGTGCTCTACAGCAAAATGTTTTACTGAATACTAGCTCTCCATGTATTCAAATGGGACGCCGCACACTGATAGAACAAATGCTGTACAGCGCTCTAGAGCACCATAGAGCGCTCGAAACAGTGCCGGACGCCTAGTTCCCGATTGAATCAGAGCAAATCGATCTGCGCATGCGCGAGCCTTCCTCACACATCTTAGTGTAAACTACTAAAGTACATTAAATTTTGTACAAAAATCACCCCTCAAGAGTATTTTATGTTTGAACAGTTTGGCCGCTAAAGCGCACTGAAAAAAGGCAAAAATTTCCTACTTTGTGGAAAACCCAGTTTTTTGTTAATTTTCGCTTGTTACTTAAAAACTATGCCTGTAATTACAAAAATGCTTGCATTCTGCTAACTTCTGCTAAACTTTTTATATAAGTATTTTGTGACTGAATAAACAAACATACATTGGACAAAATCTATCTATACATAATTAATTTGCTAGGGGTTATTTTGTGAGTAGAACGCCTCCTAGAGTTTTTAACCGATTTTGATGTTTTTGGTGTCATTTTACAGAGCTCAATCTGAAGTTGTGCTTCCCTTAAAATGAGCTCAATGTATGTTAAGGGCTTCGCCCCAGTGGCCCTCAAAGTTGCCATGTTAATCTTATGGAAGGTCAATCTTAAGGAAGAAGAAGAAAGATTTCTTTTGATTTTATCAGGGGCACAAAAAACAGCTGTTCGTATGAAAAGCTTAAAACAGCTGATTTTGATCAACAGCTGATTTTGACAACAACTGATTTGGATCAAAAACTGAATATAATTTTAGGTTAGGTAAATCAAGCAATAGCGAAGCATTGCCCGGTCCACTAGTATGTATTTAATTAATTAGTAATTAAATCGTTGTATAATTAATAAGTAATTACACGTATTATTAATAATTATAAAGTTCAAATAAATAGTTTTTAACAAGTAAATAGTGATAATGTAGGTCTCTACTGAGTTTTGGGTTTTAAGGAATCTTAACTTAATGGTTTCGCGTAATATGACATAAAATTTCAACGCGCTCTAGCGTCTACACGATTTGGCCAAAATAAAAAATAAGGTGGGCAATTTGTAGAGGACTTAATGTAGTTTCAATTCTGCAGAATGCAAAATTTTTGTAGTTACAAGTATAGTTTTTGAGTTACAAGCGAAAAACTAACAAAAAAACTGAGTTTTCCACAAAGTAGGAAATTTAGGATTTTAGTCCTTTTGCAACGCGCTCTAGTGGCCAAATCGTTCAACCAAAATATACATTTGTGGGGTGCTTTTTGTAGGAAATCTAATTTCGTATAGAATAGCCTACCTCGAAAAGTGCAAAGTTTTATGACTTTTTGGCAAAAACTTTTTAAAAAGTCGAAAACTTTTAGGTTTTTTGCGATTTTCGTTGTGAAACCATATCCATTGGAAGTAGCAAAGTTGAAATTCGGTTTCAGCACCCCAAAAAACATCTAGAACAAGTGAGAAAAAACTTCTATATTTTTTCCTGGAAAAAATACAATTTGATTGAACTAACTGACATCGATACAAGGTCGAATGATACCGCTATATAGTTGCTTAATGTTCGCCAGCACACGGCATATTATGTCCGCACACTGAGAGAGCAATAACGCAAAATGTCCAAAGCACGTGCTGTATAACCAAATGCTGCCTCAGTGTGCGGCCAGCCTAACAAAACACGCAATGCATTGTGTGTTGAAAATACTCCTAATACGGAGATTGGCGTGCGAAGCACGCAATGCTCGGTGTATTGAAAATTTTACCATTACGGGAGTTGGCGTGTGAAGGACGCAATGCGTTGTGTCTTGAAAATTCTCCCAATACGAGGGTTGGCGTGCGAAGCACACAATGCATTGTGTATTGAAAGTGCTCCCAATACGGGGATTGGCGTACAAAGCACGCAATACATTGTGTGTTGAAAATTCTCCCAATACGGGGGTTGGCGTGCGAAGCACGCGATGCATTGTGTATTGAAAATATTCCCAATACGGGGGTTCTCGTGCGAAGCACGCAATGCTCTGTCCATTGAAAATTCTCTCAATACGAGGGTTGGCGTGCAATGCCTGTGCATCGGCCGCTTCTCATAGTGGACCCCACCCCTCCCTCACCCGAAAAGTTTTCCCGGCAACGGCCTTGAACAGTTAAATAAATTGCGTACAATTTTACCGTAGAAATTATTTAAGTACGGGGAAGCGATGTCGCACTCCGAAAAATTCGACCACGCAGCTGAATCGCTGGCGTAAGATAAGCGAATTTCCAAAATTAAGTTTATATGTTTTCGGGTTTCAGACCAACAATTTGGGAAATTGGTCTACTCTCGAAGGCGTTGAACAGCCTGATGTGTGTACGAAATATATTAGTAGGATTTGTTTGCGCCTAAGCCTCCAGCTTCGATTCATGAGCTGCTTCGTTCCACTCGCAGCGGAAAAACTCGCTACCGACCTTGCGGCCTCAGGCTATGAACTGGTCGCTTTAATCGCGGCGTACAAACTCGGCCGTCGGAATATTGCCCCGCGTAGGTTTGAAACGGGTACTTTTACGGTATTTTAGGTTTTGATCGATTTTGGGAGGACCAAGCGGGCTATAAGGTCGTGTAAAAAAAAACAAAATGTGCAAAATAATAACCTACATTAATTTTTTTGGACAAACTCCTAAAAAAACTCCACTATAGCACGAACAATCTAAAAAAAAAGTTATTACCTGTCTAAAAACGTGATTCCAAATTGAATTTTTGTTGAATTTTTTTGTTAATGAAATCGTCGAGCGATTTACGTGTATGCCAAATTTGGACCAAATCGGACTTAAAATGCGGCCGTTAGAGTAATGAAAGGGTACATAACATTTTAAAAAACTCTTCTACGTCCTGACTTTAAAATAATTCTCTTAAAACAAAACTACCTGACTGTAACTATTAATATACATATTTTCCTTTTCCCGGTAGCAAGGGGATCCGTGGCCCACGGGTATGGGAGCCCACGGTTTCTTTGAGGAGCAACACTACACAGTTCACATAATCAAACACCTCTCTTGGAACTAGAGGGTGGGCAACTAATCCACTATCAGCTGCCTTTCGGTGGAGGGTGTGTCTCTCATTCAATAGCGCAATCGAGATTTGTGAATGGGTTGGGTGGAGTGGGGGTAGTACTTAGGGGTAAACTTCAAGAGTTTGCACATAGGCAACTGTTTTGGAAGGCGGACCTTTAGGAAGTTGGATATGACTTTGATTAATACAGTTTTTTGTTGGAAAATTGACTAGATGTAAATGTGATTTTTGGACGAAGTTCCTTAACGCGGGTTGCGGTAGGAGTTAGCAAATAGAAAATGTAATGCGTAACGAAAAAAAGTGTTATTAATTGGTTGCTATGGCAATGACAAATATAAACTACGAGTAACGAAAAAGCGTTATCAAATTGGTTGCTATGGCAAGTACAAATAGAAAATTACGAAAAATATCGTTAGCCAAAAATCAAACAGCAGGAAGCACGTTTTTGACTGGAAGTGAGTTTTTTTTTAGATTTTTCGTACTAGAATGAAACTTTTTGGGGTCAATCTATGAAAATAAATAAAAGATTTTATTCTGCACATTTTGTTTTTTTTTACACTACCTCATACTCTGGTTCCTCCGGGATGCAAACTCGCGAAGCGAGTTGGTCTGCTGGAGCGAAGCGAAGAGAGTTTTTCTCTGCGAGCGGAGTGAAGCAACGCTTGAGTCGGGGCTAGAGACTGGGATGGAAACAAATTCTACTAATATATTTCGTACACGCAGGAAAACATATTAACTTAATTTTGTAAATTCGCTCAACTCACGTCAGCTGCGTGATCGTATTATTTTCACTTTAACCTGTTCATACATATATTACGTTATATACTTGAAAATAAGCAGACAGCTTTAACGTACATAATTGACCGAGCGAAGCGAGGTCTCCGTTTTAGCTCGACCGTTCGGCATTTCGTCTGTGTGTCTATCTCACGATTACGGCCAAACGCCTTGACCGATTTTGATGATTATTTGCATGAATGTTCCTTATTCCTAGGCCGAGCCATATATATATATACGGTTGTTCCATTTTTCATTTTTAACCCTTTAAATAAAATAAAAATGCGGGCCGGACCGTTTCTCTCAGTGTAAGCTTTTTTCCAAAGCCAGTTTGTGGCTTAACCGTAAGTCGAATTTTAAAACTAATAACATTTGCGAGTAGCAAATTTGTTTTTCAACAAAATTGTATTCTTGATTTTTCCGTATCTTTAACGGTAAGCTCACAAAATGTCCGTAAACTTCAATTTTTTTTAAAATCGTCCAAGTTTTTGTATTTCAACCATGTTTTTATACGTTTATTCTAAACCAATTCAAAAGTGTTCCATAGCTTTTTTCTAGATAAAGGTTCGAAGAATTCATTTATGCCAGTAAAAAAAATGATTGATATAAATAACAAAGTTATTACCTCAAGAAACAAGCATGTTCAGTAACGAAAGGAAAAAGTTCAACTTTAGGCCTACATAAAAACATTTTTATGTAAAAATTTTTTGTAATTTTTTTCATAAATGTAAAAAAGTTTCGTAATTTAGTTCTAAATAAAACTGTATAAACATATTTATCAATTTCAAATTTCAAACACCAGTTTTTACGCTCCTACTACAAGACTGCTAACAAAACTAGGCCTGTTTTGAATAGTAATTTAGGAATTACTTGGCCAACAAAATTTTTTTTTTATTATTTTTATTACAACTGAGTAATATGTACCCATCTAGTAATTTATTCCTCATAAATTATAACATTTGTAAGGGATATAACCCAATGGTTACTCCCTATCACTATTGTACATCAAATCAAATCCAAAGGCTTGGTTCTTTTCAGTCTTCTTCCAGTTACATCCAACAGCCCTCAGGGCGTAGCTCAGGGCGTTCGTGGTGCCTGATGCGCTGTCTGTGCTTCTCTGCCTGCTTTTTTATTTCATCTCTGACAGTGTCTATTTTGAGGTCCCTATTTGTAAATCCTCATTTCTGATGAACCAAGGTGCGTTAACTATAGATCTTAACACCTGGCTAAAAAATGGCATATTATTATAAGAAAGTGTAGAGAATAAATCAAAGAATTGAACCACTAAAATAAGATGAAACAAATGAAACCTCGCGGCGACAAAGGACATACAAAACATTACTGTTGGGCAGCGTGGGAAGTGTTGTACATGGGTTGAGATCACTACCACGACGCTTTAACATCGTTTGTTTTATTATTTCTAATATTGGAATATGATATGGAACTGTAAATACATTGTTAATTTTTAGTTATTTTTAAGTAAGTAAATATTTAACTTTATGTTTTCCCTCAATAACGCGATATTTTTAGCTACCTTACGCATTATTAACCTAAATAAAACACAATGCCCCAGAAAATAAAATCGTTAGCAGTTAAAGCTCAAGAAAAGAAAGAAAAACGAGAACTAGAAACCCCGGAATCGCGGGATGATGTTTCACTGGCTAAACCTTCTGCTTATTTCCTTACTGGCACACTATTTTTAACCTAAGCTCAAAACCACATTTGTTATTTCAAGAGCGTGGTCTACTGTTCACAGAACTACTAGTTTAATACAAACTGTGAAATAATTCAAGAGGGAAGAAGCGGTAACAATGTTTTCTGGAAAGCGGGAGTCTCCCTCTGCACCTTTCGAGGTTGTGAACTTTTGTTTCGCCTCATAGCTTAGACTGCTGCTAGAGGAGTGAAACTAATTATAAATTCCAAGACATTTGTTTGTCGTAACCGTTGCCAATCAAATCAGATGTGTAATGAAATTGTAAGGCAAACCGCACGTGCCCGGCGAGGGAGGCCAAGACCGGAGTTCCGCCGGATGTAACATGTGCCCTGGGTGAACGTACTTTGCCTAGTTCCAACCGGTTTCTTTTATATCGGTCGTCAAAACTGATTTCTGTGTTGGGTTCTGTAAGCGCAGACAAATAAACGGTCGAAATATTGCATCACACTTGGACATAAACGCAAAGCTGAGGTATGTGACAAGTCCTCGGAGTGTACAGTTTCTTTTCAAACATTTTTCAATAACTGTAGACTGTTGGAATCACATCTTGTGGGTCGTTAGTTTTGCGTTGTGTATGGCGACGCTAGATCAACCTTCTATCCCATACAGGCTGGAGTGCTTTAGGGCAGTGTTCTAGGACCCATCTTGTATTTGTTATACACAGCAGATATTCCTACCACTAATAATGCAACTGTTGCCACATTTGCGAACGACACAGCAATATTAACCACTGGTGAAACTCAAGCTAAGGCAACTGACCATCTTCAAAGTCGTCTTGGCCGGGTAGCGGAATGGACCTGGAAAATCAAACTCAACGAACAAATAAATATCAACCCCACGTAACATTTGCTTTGCTACGC
The DNA here is from genome assembly GCA_018207615.1 of Philaenus spumarius. Classification (NCBI taxonomy): domain Eukaryota; kingdom Metazoa; phylum Arthropoda; class Insecta; order Hemiptera; family Aphrophoridae; genus Philaenus; species Philaenus spumarius. The sequence goes on from JAGFPH010010886.1 coordinate 16,274, forward strand.
GTAGATATTAGGCAATGTGTTTATATAAATAGCAAGCTGATACCGCAACATGATTCGGTTAAATATTTGGGAATGCACCCTGACAAACGCCTTATATGGAAACTCCACGTGAAAAAAAGTAGAAAGGATTCGCCTTAAAATACGTCAAATGTACTGGCTAATTGCAATTGAAGCTTTATAATAAGCTATTACTTTATTTTAAACAATAATCAGACCAATTTGGACTTACGGAGTACAAAAAAATCTAATCGACTGTTTTTACGAAGAAGCCAAAATAGTATATATTCGTGCAATGACCAACGCAACATGGTATCAGCGTAATAAAGACCTACATTTGGACTTAAATCTGAAATCAGTAGAAGACGTTATAACGGATTATGCAAATAGACACGAGAAGAGACTCCTTAATCAGGTTAACGTGGAAGCTTTACAGCTGCTGGACACGGAACTGTGTATAAGAAGACTTTGCCGGCGAAGCCGCAGGATCTTCAATCTACCTCATTGAATTTTTAGATACCTAGTAAGGTTTACGTAGCTAGAACCTAGATTGTGATTTAGGCTTCAATACATATTTCTCGCTTGCTTGTATGTGTATTACTTATTTGAGCAGTAGCTTAAGATTGTAATAATGTATTATTTCATAATAAAAAAACAAAACAAATGGATTTATTAAAATTCTGGAGAAATAAAGCTATTATAATTAGAGCACGTGATAAGGTGTTACTAACTCCGTCAATGAACATAGTTACGAATGTCGGTGACCTTTGTCTAAGGGTACGCGCAGTGAGGTGTAGGTGGAGGTAGGCATCGAATGGTACAGGTGGTTTTTACCGCGCCGCTTTACCCCCACACACATCAGCATTCCACTATTTGGCGAAGTACTGCATTTGCTTTGCCTATTGCATCATTTTTCTTTTAATGATTAGCGACAGTAGTGATGATAGTGATGAGATATCGTCAGCATGTCAGCTGATGAGCACCTGAAAGCCGGTTTCACACAAAACACGAGGAGACGAGACAAATTGTCTCCCGTTAATTTATTTATTTATTCAACATTGGTTTATTGACAAATATTCAGAAAAATACACATACAATACAATTAATCAACAAGCAGCTTAAAAAGGTAGAGAAAATATACAATAATTAACCCCTTGAGTGCCACAGCGTCAAAAAGTGCGTAAAGTGCCAGCGTCCACCCCGTAGACGATCCGTATTTTTTAATAATTTCATTTCATTTGTTTATTTATTTTGCTTTAACCAAACACAGTACATACAAATTTTTACATCATGACGAAGAAACAATTTAAAACAATACTGAGTAAACAGTTACAACAATAAATTTAGCATAGTAATCACAATTGTAACAATACTTATATCCATGCAAAAAGATAAATACAAACAATTTTACTAACAATGTGGTGTTTCAAAAACTGCTTGGAAAAGGCACACAACTCTCGTCCCTGCTCAAAAATTCACCCAACGAGTAACAGTCACCTGCCAGCAACAATTAATCCAGTGAGTTTTCATGGGGTTTCACATAGAAGGAGACGAGACAAAATGTTGCGAGGATGCGAGGAGACATGAGAAGACAGAATTGCTTGATAGCTCCTACTTCGTCGGGAAGAGTGTCAGTTCATCTCTTGCTTGTGCGCATGCGTCATATTCATTCCAACGAGTCGTAATGTAATATTATTGAAAATTAGTTTGTGCCGTATTTGTGTTATAGATGGAACTCGATACATTTATTTTGTTTTAGAACTTTCCTTCGATCCCTTCTTTGTTGTCAATTATTCTTTCAAAATCCTACTTTAACTGTAGACAATTATTATTAAGGGGGGGGGGGGGTGAATAGTCCTATGACACGCATGTTAAAAATGGGATGTTTAAGGTACATTTTTCTCAGGAACCAAAACATACCAAAAAATTTGCATACATGTTTATCATGCATTGGTGTATCTGTGGAACTAGAATTAAAATTATATTTGTACTAGAAAACTCTCAGATATTTTTACATTCGTAGATGTTACAAATATGTTATTTAGCTTCTATATTGATTTCTGAGTTTAATAAAACTAAATATTTTGCCATCATTTTAGTTCTATAAGTTCAATATATGGCTTTGAACATGTAGTGAAAATTTCATAGCTGTACCTTTGATAGATAGTTTCTGAGATAAATGTACCTAAAGCTTAAAAAACAGGGTTTTCGGGAAGTGAGAGTATACTAAAAATAGTAGAGTTATTTTTAAAATTTTAATCAGTTTCGCTCACCTAACATGTGATCACAAGTTGGTGTGAAAAACATTGACTATATAACTGTCAGTGCCTCTGTGATTGAGATTTTATCTTTATACTATATATATGATATGTTTATAAAACTTCAAAAGTTATAAAACTTCTGGGGCTTGCTTTGAAACTAAAATTTGCTCCATAGTGGACGTAAAAAGGGACGAGCAAAGAACTTTTCAAAATAAAACAAAACATATTTAGAAGAATCTTTTAACATTATATTTGGTATCAAAATGTGAACAAAACTTAAAAGAAATAGAAAATGTAAACAAAATGTTTCTACCACTAGGACTCTCAACTACCCTTAATAAAATGTTGCACTATCTCTGAATAACATAGGCTAGAATTCATTTTGTTCATACGTTTGGTGTTTGAATAAAAAATAAGTTGAACATTATACTACCTGACTGATTGTTAATGATTTATGTTTGTTAAATAGTATATAAACATCTGGAGCTAAAATTATCTGATTAACATCTAATAGTATTTAATTTATCTATTCGCCTATACTTAGTGACTTCAAAGGCGGTATATAAAAGAAGTTCACAGTTTAAATTGTATGCGCATTTTTGCAGACATAAGACTTAGCGCATTCGATTCCTGACGTCAAAAAACCCCTAAACAGTATTTTCATCAAAATCGTTAGAGCCGTTAGCGAGATCGCCGAAATAAATTTATAAACAAATATACGAGAATTACTCGTTTAATAAGATACGATTAGTACCAGGATTGTTTAGAATATTGTCACTACAAAGAAATAGATTTAAATGGGGTAACAATTACCCCTATACAATAGAAATAAATTGCTCTAAATTCCTTCAAACTATAAAGCTAACATTATTTAATATTATTCTTAATTGATATAAAAAACCATTTGCAATTCGATTACTTAAGTCAAAGGGATGAAATGGTATAACTACCCTTAAAATTAAATCAAGCAATAAGCGAAGCATTGCCGGGTCAACTAGTGATCTGTAATAAAATTAGTAATAGACCTACTCTTAAATTGAAGCGTTCAAGTGGCATTGTACAACTTTTCTACTTTAGCCATTGCTAATTTGTACAAAGGTTTGTAAAATAAGAGATTTTGTGAATATTTTCTCGTATTTATAACTCATCCTTAAGTTTATAATTTTGATTAAACTAAATTCTTAAACACACTGTATAATAACTAAGTTTTATTTGGTTCATAGTATCAGCTTTGAATTTGTTTGTTTCTTTCGATTAAGAACTTTTTATAGGTTACAAAATTTTAGTTTATGTTGGGTGAATTGTTTACGCTTTATTACAATTTGTTTAAAGTTTAGTTTTATCGTATTAAGTTTTTCAATATGTATTTGTAGAGGGCACAGAGATCAAAATTTAAACGCTATAAGATTAATATACATATTGATGGCGTTATCCACTAGTCTAAGTGATTAAAGACAACTGACAAATTAACAAAACTTCAGTTACTTTACTATCGGTATAAATATTACGTGTAAAGTAAAAGCTAGTTTATCAGCACCATCTAGGAGTGGTTATAGGAAGTTTGCTTGGTTGTTCTTAAGTTTGAATCTGTATAATTTGTATTCGTGAGAGGTTTGTGGAATGTACAAATTTTGTTGGTTAAGCCCTTTTTGCTAGACAAAATCGATATTAATATTGAACACATGTTAAAGAGTAAATAAATTTATTGATTTTATTTTATTGCAGGAGACTCGCCAATGAAGGTGTCACCCTTGGTGGACCTATCACAAAATAGGTGAGTATCAGAGTGATCTTGTTTAGTGTAGTCAGTTTATTTGCCTCAGTTTTTATTTCAGAGTCTTACCTATTTTTCCCCCTTTCAAAATAAAAACCCATATTTTGTGACGTATCAATTCAAAGGACATTGAAAGACGAAATTGTTGGCGCCCACAAAATATTTTTCGGATGAAATTTCCATTTACCAATTTAGTTTGTTTCTCATTTGTAATACAACGGTTTTGGAGGAATATGTTTAAAAAAATCAATTGCATAAAAATAATCTCTGTACTTTCTTGAAAAGGAAAATATGCAATTGCTTTTACTTTATTCTAACGGGACACATTCTGTGGTTTTTTATATTTCATGGCCAACAAAAATCAACTATAGAAGCGAGTGTACGTCCGTACGTTAACTTCGGAAACATTCGTACATCTTCGTATAATATATAAACACTAGTTGGCCCGATCCGGCTTTGCAAATCAAAGTTAAATATATATTAACAAAAAATATATTATATCAATAAATATATTACACTATGTATTTATTATGAGGATTTTTAGTAACTTTGACCCCCCCCCCAAACCTCCTTTAAAATTTCGAATTTGTTAAAACCCTTTCTTATCAGCACCTACGGCCCTAGAGGAAGCTACATACTAAATTTCATTCCAATCTGTTCAGTAGTTTTAGGGAAATCGTGATTTAGTAACTTTGACCCCCCAAAACCCCCTTAAAATTTCGAATTTTTTGAAAACCTTTCTTCAAAAGCACTTATGACCCTGGAGGAAGCTAGCTACATACCCAATTTCATTCCAATCTGTTCAGTAGTTTTAGAGAAATCGTGATTTAGTAACTTTGAACCCCCTAAATCACCCTAAAATTTCGAATTTTTTTAAAACCTTTCTTAAAGAGTACTTATGATCCTAGAGGAAGCTACATACCAAATTTCATTCCAATCTGTTCAGTGGTTTTAGAGAAATCGTGATTTAGTAACTTAAACCCCCCTAAAATTTATAATTTTTTAAACCCTTTCTTAAAGAGCACTTATGACCCTAGAGGAGGTTACATACCAAATTTCTTCCAATCCTTTCAGTAGTTTTAGAGAAATCGTGATTTAGTAACTTTAACCCCCCCCCCCCCCCCAAACCCCTCCTAAAATTTCGAATTTTTTTAAAACCTTTCTTAGTGAGCACTTAAGGCCCTAGAGGAAGCTACATACCAAATTTCGTTAACTTATTAGTCATTTGATATATCAATCTATACTGTAATATTATAAAGAGGTAAAATTTGTTTGTATGTAGGGGGTAATCTCTGGAACTACTGATCCTACTGAAAAAATAGTGCTAAATTAATTAATTTTTACTACTAAATTTCGGGATTTTGGGAGGGGTTCCCCCCCCTCGGCTCCGGCCTTGGGTACAGAGGAGCCTCGACTCGGGCGGGCTTTATTATCGCTAAATGATTGACGTGCTCACTTCGCCCTTTATGACATCCGCGTTTAGTAAATCTGTATACAATGGACCGGGTTCAAGGAATCTGTAAAATAATAGCAGGTGTTTAACCGTTGTTTAAGATTTGTAAATCTGAGCTTAAAGACAGGTGGTAGAGCAGCTGTCGCCTGTAGGGCGTAGCGGGCGGAAGACGCTGACCGCAAACGTCTCGGCTTCTGGCGCGATTTCGCAGCTTCCGTTCGGTACCTTACCAGGCGATTTTAAAATTTGATTGTTTTAAGTCGTTCAAATCAAAGTATAGAAGTATCTTAAATCCGTTTGCCTCTAAATCATTGCGTAAATATGTCGTTAAGTTTTTATGTTTTGCACTTTCTGGAATGGTTTATTAACGTATTTCTATGGGAAAAAGATGAGCTATTGCAGTGACTCTTATGGTGATATTTTTTCAGGTGTCATTAAAAACTTTTATATAATGTAGGTATAATAATACAGTAATCTACAGGGTGTCCAGTAATTACGGGTTCAAACTTCGGGGAATGGTTCTATGGGTCAAAATAAGAAAAAAAAAGTTTATACAGTGAAACCTCCATAAATCGAATCTCACGGGGCACGGCGGAATTTCCAATTATCGAGTATTTCGAATAATAAAGGCTCAATTTATCAAGGTTTATCCTCCCCAATTTTCGATTTATAGAGGTTCAATTCAGTGCAAGCAATACATATCAGGAGAATTGATTGCCTTATAAAATTCGGTGTTTTGTACATTGTGCATTAATATTAATTTCAGTACTATATTCTAATGGTTAATAATAAAATTATAAAATTAACGTGTACTTTAAAATGGAAGAAGTAGTTAGTTTTAATTTCAAACTGCTTCTTTATTGAACCTAATCTACTGCTGGTCCAAGACTGAGATGGATAAACCGTAAAAGTTCGATTAATCAAGGTGTTTCTCGTGAACTAATCGATTTGTAGAGGTAAAATTAACATTGCAAAGATAGGGAAGTTCAAGGGGAATAAGACAAATTCGATTTATCAAGGATTTCGAATTATTGAGGTTCCCGTATAAACATAGACCCGAAAAAGCTTTGTTTTCCAGATATACGCCATTTTGTTTTTTGTACAAAATAATTCAAATCTATAGAACGGTTTGACTGATTGAGTTCAAACTTGGCATCAAGTTCAACTTAACAATGATATATCGAAAAGTTTATATTTTTGGAACCAAGTTTCTTAACGTGGGTTGCGGAAGGAGTTAAGGGTCTGCTCCAGTAAAAATAAAATGGATGTTTATCCCATAAGATAAGAGCAATGTTAAATTTCATACCATTTATTTCGTTTACTTTTTATCATAAAATTGTTTGCAAAGTCTCATTTGAAGCACAGTCACAATACGCATCCTTCTTGCAATTTACATTTTTAAAAATTTCTTTCATTTGTCAAGTAACTGACATTTTGTAAGTACAAAGTTTGATTTTTTTCCTAACACAATAAAAAATTAATAATGAAAAATAATTTGCAAGCAGGATCCGAAATTTTATAAAGAATATTCAGTTTTTTTTCAACACGCAATTACAAAAGATAGACTTATAAAATGGTTTGAAATGAGGCAATGTCAAAGCGTTCAGCTGCAAAAAATTGCACTGCTTAGATAGGGATACAGTAATACCGGAAGTGCGTTTCCTGTTGCTTTCTCGTTTACTGCAGCAGACCCTTAAGGGGGCGCTTCCCTGCCCGTCATATTGAATCTTATTCCCATAAGAGCAATGCTACAGAATAAGTCATTTTTTTCCGTTAATTCGTGGAATAAATTTAAAAATTTGGTTTCATTTTGAAGTACTGTCATATGCGGATGTTGATTGCCGAATACATTTTCAGAAACCGTTTTATTGTTTTCATAAACGTATGATATAAATAGTAAAAAATAGTAAACTTTATAAATTTTTTACTCAGTTGCAAAAAGAGATATTGCAAAAATCCTTAGCAATCAACACCCACAATCTATTTTACTTTAAGAAAAAAATACAGCTTTCGTTTTTTAACAAAAACAGCACAAAAATATGCTTAATAGTGAAGGTATGTTTTGGTTATTTAACATTGAAATTGGCACCCAATATCGTAGTTTTGAATGTGGAGAGCCGAGCCTTAAGGCTCTTCTTTACCTTGAAGAAAACTCCCGAGTGTACAGTATGATTTCAATGCAAAAGGCCTGACTCAAGCCGCAAAATCGTTGTAACATGCATTCGTAATACCGTATTTCGGATTCTATTTATAAATTAATAATCTGGGAAACTACTTTAAGTTATAAAGAAGGCTTTATATTTTTTACGTGTTAGCTTAAAATATGGAAATTATTACTTAAAACTCCCAAAAAATGCGTTAAACATCATCGATTTTTATTCAGTTACACTGTTGATTAAAATGAGTTGCCGACGATATCTTTCAATTATGAGATATAAGACAAAAGCACAAAGCCTTTAAGAACAATTTAAGATGTTTCACAACTTTTTAGGTTAAAAAACGGCGTCCGAAACACGGTAATACGAAGTGCATATTTTTGCTGTTTTACGCAAGGTATAGAAGACCCTTAAAAAATAGAAAATGTAATACGTAACGAAAAAGCGTTATCAAATTGGTTGCTATGACAACGAATGCAAATACATTCAAGAAACGAGTGTTTTGGTTCAACAATTAAAATTAAGAGACGATCGGTTCCGCCTGGCGTAGTTCAGATATTATCGTCAAGCGCTGAAATTTTAGGTTAGGCCTAGAAAGTAATTTTAAGTCCAGGCCTAACCTAAAATTATTCTATGTATGTTGCCGTTAAGAAAGCCAAGAAAGGTAACTTTGATGTTATAATTAATTCTACACCTTTATTAGCTATTAGTAATATTAAACGTATGGAAACAGTAAATATTTGTATAAAAAACAATCTAATAATAAACGGCAATTGAAAGATTAAAATTATGTGTGTATGTTGAAATTCGTTCCTGACGGGGGTCCCACGGCCGCACACGTTTACTTTTTTTTAATTAATGAATATGTTAAGTGTTTTAGTGCTTCTTTGTTCCCTTGGCGCTACAAACATATTTTGAAATATTTTCCGATTGGCCTTTGATCTTCTTACACTGCCACTTCTCTAGAAACACACGTTATGCTGACATATTAACAATATCTACAGTAATTTGCTTTAGTATTGCCCGCTACTTAGTAACAGTGGCGCTATTGACGGTTGGCCGTGGATTGTGGATTTGAACTTGGCCGAGAGTCGGAAAGGATTGCCCTTGAACTGAACGCACAATTGCAGATCGTTCACTCGAAGAATACACAAATACTTGCACGTTCCCAAGACACGGCTTTGTTGTGCGGAGCGAGCGAAACGACCAATTATTGTGGTCCCGATACCATTCTTACTCAGTGTGTTATAAGTGTATTGAGAATTATTAGTGTACTGTATTTCTTATTCGGACCGATCGACCCTAAAAGAAAGTTATGCAAAACCAAGCGTAAACGGAATGGAAAGATTGTTTGATATTCTATAAAGTTTGTTTCGCTACCATCTACCAAACTTTATCATTTTATTGAGCGGGTCAAAAGTAGCAAATAATCTGTATATATACTAATATTATAAAGAGGTCAAATTTGTTTGTTTGCTTGTTTGTATGTAGGGGGTAATCTCTTCAACTACTGAACCGATTGAAAAATAGTTTTAAAGCTTCACTATATCTGAGTAACATAGGCTATAATTCATTTTGATAAAACATTTTTTATTTCAATATGTGTAAATTTAGGCTAGGCCTAGACTGATGAACCAACACAGGTATTTACATTTATTACTATAGCAACCAATTGAATAAAATAACATATAAAACAGCTGTGTTTCTATTAACAGCTTATTTCAAACTTTGAATCAATTATTTGTATTTCCAACTTTTAGGTTAGGTTTTTATTAAAGTGTACACCTGAGCCTTGCTGGTTCTTTTAACCTTTATTATAAACTGCTGTTATGAAATATACGAAATAATTTGATTTGAACATTTATAACTTTATTGTGAAGAAAACATAACATGATTATGTATAGAAGGTTCCAAAGGGGTTGACGTGCGGAGCAAGCAATGCTCTGTGTATAAAAAAAACCAAACACGGGAGTTGGCGTGCGAAGCACGCAATGCACTGTGGATTGAAAATATACCAAATACGGTAGTTGGCGTGCGAAGCACGCAATGCACTGTGTGTTGAAAATACTCCAACCCCGTTCGAACCTTCTATACGCATAATGATGTTATGTTTTCTTTATAATAAAGGTGTAGGATTAATAATAACTCCAAAGCTAAGATGGTAAATAATGGTAAATGTTCACATCAAATTATTTCGTATATTTTATAACAGGAGTTATAATAAAGGTTAAAAGAACCAGCAAGGCTCAGGTCTACACTTTAATAAAAACCTAACCTAAAAGTTAGAAATACATATAATTGCTTCAAAGTTTGAAATCAGCTGTTAATGGGAATATTAGAGCAAACAGCTGTTTTATCTGTTATTTTATTCAATTGGTTGCTATGGTAATAAATGTAAGTGTATGTGTTGGTTCATCGGTCTAGGCCTAACCTAAGAATTTTTTCCTACTAAATTTACAAATATTGAAATGAAAAATGTTTTGATCAAAATGAATTATAGCCTATGTTAGTCAGGGATGTAGCTTTTTATTAGTAACACTATTTTTTCAGTCGGTTCAGCAGTTCCATAGATCTTACATACAAATAAATAAACAAATTTTACCTCTTTATGATATTAGTATAAATATGGATAAGATGCCAAAATTGACATGGAGTGTTGAAGCTATGAAAACTGTAATTTTACATTATGAAAAAGAGGAATGTTTGTGGAACATTCACACGAATGCCTACAAAAACAGCTATGTAGGTTTTTGTAAAAACCTTTAGAACAAATTACAAATGTTTTGCAGTCTGTAATATTGGGGTTGGTTATGTAAGCTAATAATATGTTTATGTTTTTTGTAAAACATACTTTGATTATAATGTTTACTTTATTGTAAAAGTATATTTACAAGTTTTTTTAAAGATTTGTTTTTGAAATCGTAAAAGCCGTTATAATATGAATCATGATCTTCCAACTGTAATTCTTTAATAATAGTTAATAAATAATAATAATAAAAGAATAAACCGAAACGTAACCCCAAAATATATCTGGTTAATAACCCAGTTGATCAAAGAAATTGGACAGGTGTAATATGTTTTCTTTGACAAATCTTTGTCAAGAATAGCAGTGACTGGAAACAGTTGCCACAAATCACAAATAGCTGACAAAATGTTTTCGATCGGACTTGAGATTGTAGGAGACAAGAGGAGAGGTAAAGCAAAGAAAACAGGTGTTACAGAAAGTGAACCCACCTACAAGGGTTTATTCAGGTAGAGGGTGTAGGTGGGATATGGGATACAATGGTGCACCACAACTCTTAACGCTTCAATGGGTAGGTAGGTCTGCAAGGTGGTTTGCATTGGATTCCTCTGCTTGTGTCCCTTTCTAAGCACAATACAAATACGTTTTCCTCAATTCTATGCGATTTGGGTTTATAGAATAGATGGAATTTGGTAGGATACCGGTGCGAATTGGCGGGAAAGTGGGTGGAATTTTCTGATCCCAAGAAGTGGCAATGCAATTTCATCAGAATGGCAGGCGTTTTGCAAACATTTTTAGAACGAAGTTCCTTAGCGCGGGTTGCGGTAGGAGTTAATGAAATGTGTAAAAAAAAGTGTTATTAATTGGTTGCTATGACAATTACAAATAGAAAATAAGCGTAACGAAAAAATCTTATCAAATTGGTTGCTATGGCAATGAATGTAAATACATAAATATATTATTGTTAGGTTAAACTTCATGCCAAGTTTCAACTCAATCAGTCAAACCGTTCTCTAGATATGAATTATTGTGTACAAAAAACAAAATGGCGAATATCTGGAAAACGAAGCGTTTTCGAGCCTATGTTTGTATGAACTTTTTTCTTCTTTTTTGAATGAGGAATCATATCCCAAAGTCCTGAAAGGTTTTTTTTACACCCTGTATAGATATATGTGATAATTTAGTAATAAGGATGGCACACAATAAGATATTTTATAAAAATAAACGATCCATTTGATAGTGTTTATTTTAAACAAATTCTGGATTACGTAATATGATTAACATGTTCCAGTTCATGGGCGCCCATATGGTGGGGGGGGGGGGGGGGGGGGGGGGCTAGACGAAGGCCAGGAGGGCTTAACACGTTCACTGCTAAGGACGCACATGTGAGTTTAACACTGAACACTATGAGAAGCGGCCGTCTCACAGTGCATTGCACGCCAACCCCAATATTGGAAGTATTTTCAATACACAATACATTGCGTGCTTCGTACGCCAACCCCGTATTGGGAGTATTTTCAATACACAATGCAATGCGTGCTTCTCACGCCAACCCCCGTATCGGGAGAATTTTCAATACAGAGAGCATTGTGTACTTCACACGCCAACTCCCGTATTTGACAGTATTTTCAATACACAATGCATTGCGTGTTTTGTTAGAGTAAAGTATTTTTGTTGAACCCTCATGGTTTTCTTATTTTAGATAAGATCAAGCTCACAAGAGAGTAAGTCTGTAACCTACTGCAGCCATGTGTATTGTACGTTGTAGTTTAATCAAGTAAATATCAGTATGCATGCAATGCACAATGATGTAAAATATGTTCCTGGTGGATCCTCTGTTGTGTTGTCTATTTTATAATTTAATTTGAACTTTTTGAACCTAGTATTAATTATTTTTACTACTAAATTTGGGGTTTTGGGGGGGGGTTGACCAAATACCCCCCTCCTCTCCTGGCTACGGCCTTGGTGATTCTTTTAACAAATTCTGGGATACGTAATAAATGATTAACATGTTCTAGTTCAACATTATTCTTATTTAGAATTCATTCATTTATTTGAGAGGTGCAGCAGAGTCTTACGCCGTTATGGCAGATTTATTGTTTCCTCTATCGTGTACAGTACAAAGGGAAGAACGTCAAGTGCCAAGGGCGGCAGCGGCGAGAATTCAAACTTTGGGTAGACGTCGACCATTACGTCCATTAACAACATCTTTGTCTGTCCTTCTTGGAAGCTGTTCCCCCCACCCTCGGCTTGCATTCAGTGTTGTTGTTGTTGTGCGCCGGCGCAGTTGTGATTTTACGCTTTGTGACACAATTTGATAACATTTCAACACCATGGAAGGAGTTTTCGATTGTTTTCTAAATGGCGAACTTACAGGTTTTCCCTTTTCACCGTCTAATGAAGATAGGTATGTACACTTTGTTTGAGTTATGGAAGGAATTAATTGTATCATATAGGGAGTGTACATTCTGACGAAGTAGCGACCAACTACCAAACGTGTGGTTCAAATTTCGAAGATAAACTATAATTATTTAGTATAAGCTCTGCGTGCTTCGAACGCCAACTCAGTGCATGATTTACATGATAAAATGTTTCATACTAGCTAGGCCTAACCTAAAAAAATCGATTAATAAATCTGTATTTTTTTAAATATGCCTACATAAACCGTAGACATTTTTAATTCAGTTGCTGTTCAAAATCAACTCACGTGAGTACGTACGTGAGTAACATACAGTACCCCATCATCTGTATTACTTACTTACCCAAACCCAATGTAGATTATACTTTGGAGTTATATTTACAACTTCAATCGTTATAATTTCCTATGAAATAGTTTTTTTTTAAATAGTTATAGAACTAATGTAGGTATGTTGTAATATTTTTTAATATTTGCTTTGAGGTTATAAACTGTTCATAAATACAACCTTTTATCATAAAAATATTCTTTTATACAAATTTAAAGAAGAAATCTATTCGCTTAGCTTCGGAAACACTCGTTCATCTTCGCATAACATAGTATATCATATTTATTCACTAAAATATTAATAACTTCTAAATAATTTGACCTATCAATATGAAATAAAAAGCAATTAGAAGATATTATTTTTATCTTTCTTTAAATATATAATAACATACATTAATACCAAATGTTAACAAATATTCCCACAGTTTTATAATACGTATAATTGTACACATTCACCGAGTTAAAAATTCCCGTCAGCACAGTTAGGTAGGCCTAGATAAAGTGTGTTGTTTTTAAAATAATAGTCTTTTGTATTTATTTCTGATGTGTATCCAATTAATCCACCTTCGATTTTTCCGCCGGAAGTTTACTAGTCATCTAATACTGGGTGTCTAGAATATACTGTTTCAAATTTCACCAGGCTATTCTATGGGTGAAAATAAGAAAAAATGTTTCAGTAAACATAGTAGGTCCAGAAATGCTTTGTTTTATAATTATCCGCCATTTGGTTTTGTTTTTACTAAACGCTTAATGTCTTTGGAATAAATGACATTGACCTCAAATTTGGTGTACACACATATTTGTTACGTAACCTTTTACCCTTGTACTATAGTCTGTCCAAACATCCATGCGCTCTAAACCATAAAATTGACCCTCGCTGACACACTCGCACGGTCTACCTGCTTAATGGTTCTCCTACGAATCACCAACAAACTCTTGTGCTACAAAATCACATTTTTCTAACCGTTAACTTTACTTAATTTTAACTCTAATTACTGAACTCTAAATGTATTATTCCTCGCAAAATGTGTCCAAACACGATACATTGTGACAACTCTAAGCGGTTTTTTATGGTCAGTAATTTACAAAATCATAAATTTGACTACTTAAAAATGGTTATTAACATATTATTTGAATTAGTACGATCACAATAACATAATATATAATTACAGTAATTCTAGTAGTGATTTCAAACGTTTGCAAAAACAAAGAAAATAAATCAGGATCAATATAACGGTGAACGTAGTATACTAACAGTACAATAAAAATAATTACAAATTCATTTTGCAATGTTACTGTACAATAACTAATAAATCAATAAATTAATATTATTTTACTAACTTTTATTGAGTAGATCTAATATGTTTTGTTCTTTGTTAAAAATTTATGCAATATTTGTTTTTTATTTTGAGAATAAGTGGTTTGACTTTTACATTTTGTCTAAATGAAATTTATTTTTAGTTTAAATAAAAGTTCGTTATTCTTATTTTTGTGAAATTAAAAAAAAGTTATATAAAGAGTAGTGTGATATAGACGATGTATTAATTTATATTTTAAGTATTTCATATACCCCCCCCCCCCGTTTTCCATTCCCCCCAATAGTGTCACGTTTTCCACCTCCGAAATCTGGTCACCTTACTTATAAGCTATCTTGTTTTGCCGAGAAGTTAGAAGTGAGTAGACTTGGACTAGGTTCCCTGAGGCGTCGTTCTTAACGGTTTTGTTGGCAAGAATTCAAACTTGTGTCTACATCTGTGCGCGCAGAGAGTACACTTCGTTTTGTGTAAACGCAATCGTTAGTTGAAGTTTTGTTATTAGACCGCTTAATACATGCATTTTAATAGTATTTTTATTCTTCTATCCTAATATTATAAAGAGGTAAAATTTGTTTGTTTTTTTGTTTGTATGTAGGGGGGGGGGGGGTAATCTCTGGAACTACTGAACCGATTGAAAATATAGTTTTACTAATAAAGAGCTACACTATCCCTGAGTAACAGGCTATAATTTATTTTGATAAAACCTTTTTTATATAAATATTTGTAAATTCAGTCGGAAAAATCTTAGGTTAGGCCTAGACATATGAATCATCACATGTATTTACATTTATTACCATAGCAACCAATTGAATAAAATAACAGATACAACAGCTGTTTGCTCCAATATTTCCATTAACAGCTGATTTCAAACTTTGAAGCAATTATTTAAATTTCTAACTTTTAGGTTAGGTTTTTATTAAAGTGTAGACCTGAGCCTTGCCGGTTCTTTTAACCTTTATTATAACTGCTGTTATAAAATATACGAAATAATTTGATGTGAACATTTACCATTATTTACCATCTTAGCTTTGTGGTTATTATTAATAAATATTATAAAGAGGCAAAATTTGTTTGTTTATTTGTTTGTATGTAGGGTTTAATCTCTGGAACTACTGAACCGATTGAAAACATGGTTCACTAATAAAAAACTATACTATCCCTGAGTATAGGCTAGAATTAATTTAGATGTAATTGATAAAACAACCCCTAAAGCAATAAATATTAATTTTTATACTTTCCTTAAAGCTAGAGAGCTGACATTTTGTACATTTATTTCTTACAAGATACATAGAAAAAGTAAACTGATTTGCATTTTGTTGCTAAGGGGTGAAAATGTGATAACCCCTATAACAATAAAAAATCATTACTTTATTTTCCTTAAAATTGTTAAACTGAAAATTTTTACATAAAATCGTACAACATACATAAAAAAGGTATCATAGATTGATATTTTGTCGCGTGCTGCTAAGAGGTGAAAATGTAGTACAAATTTTTATTGTTATAATTTCCTTGAAGCTAGAGAATAAACCCTTAATAAATTATGTAATTTAAAAATAAGAAACCTCTATGTTACATCCTAATTAAAATAAATAAGACACATATTATAATTTAATGGTAAGGCCTATTTATATAAAGTAACCTGTTTGCATTTGCTTAGACGCGAGTCACCGCGGGGGTTGGTTAGCGAAGCGAGCAGTGGGCGGAGCCCTCTAGTATATATATATATATGCTAGCTGCCCGATTCGGCTTTGGACGGATAGACAAATCAAAGTTAAATGTATATGAAAAATATATATATATCAATCAATATATTACACTATGTATTTCTTATGGGGATTTTTAGTAACATTGACCCCCCGTACCCCCTTACAATTTGGAATTTTTTGAAAACGTTTCTTAGCGAGTACCTAGGGCCCTAAAGGAAAGCTACCTATCAAATTTCATTCCAATCCGTTTGGTAATTTTGGAGAAATTGTGATTTAGTAACTTGTAACACCCCCAAACCCCTCCTAAAAATTCGAATTTTTTGAAAACCTTTCTTACCGAGCACCTATGGCCCTAGAGCAAGCTACATATCAAATTTCGTTCCAATCCGTTCAGTAGTTTTTGAGAAATCGTGATTAGTCAGTGAGTGGTATTTTGCTGTTATATACAGGATGAGTTTCTACTGACACCATTAACTTCACCAGTGTGTTCTACTCACTAAATGGAATAAAAAAGTTCATATATATGGACCCATGTCCGATTCTCAACCGTTTGGCTGTAGTCGCGTATTTTGTGTTTTTTCAAAATCATGCTATTTTGCCTCACTATTTGTTTGATAAAAATAAAACTAATGAACGTACCGAATTGCAATTAAAACCATTAGAACAAGAATTAAATTTGCTATAAAACCAAGGTTTTTTGTAATGATTTGTCAATAATAATGCCTTTAAAAATTGGAAATAAAATAAGAAGTTGGGTAAGTAAATGTTTTAGGTTACAGTTCAAGACCCTTTTTTACTACTTAAATGAAACGTAAGGCAATATCAAATGAAATTAAAAACTTCCTCATTTAATAACCTTTGAAATGATGTACAAAAGTTAAGTTTTACGATTAGGTATGACGGTAAACACTTTAAGAAACTGGAATAAAACACGTTTTACTGATTTGGTTTTAACAAAGAAATGTACTGAAATGATGTACTTATTTGTTTTACGAAATCAGCTGTAACTTGGTATTGGTTGAACTCAGCTGTTATAATGGTATTATAATTTATCACCCAGTCTGAATCAGCTGTTGTTAATACTACATTGTTGTAATAATTAATTGCGTTGCTGAAGTGTGGAGCTGCACCATCTGCTTGGTACCGTAGATGATGCGCATACGCAAAGCCAGTGGCAAATCTTTAATAAGCTCTGGGAGTACTTCACTTAGAAATTGAAGGTATTGTACACCATTCAATGATGTAGGTAAGTCAAGATAGGGTCTTATTAGGCGATCCCCAATAAGCCCGATCCATACGTTTACTTTGAACCTTGTCTGACTGCGTGATTCGCGAGCCATATGTGGATTTTCAACTGCATAATGATGCTCATTGTTTAAGTTAAAAACTCCATCTCGCGTAAATGAAGATTCATCCGTCCACAAAATTGTCTTAAGAAAGTCGCCACGATCATTATGTCTAATCCAACGGCAAAACTGAAGTCTGAGGAGAATCTCTCGGTTCAAGAGTCTGAACGCTAATGAAATGGTACGGATGCAGTCCTTCTTTACGAAGTAGTTTTGATACATATGTCTGAGATAACCCCAATTCACTGGCTGCAGTTCTTGTACTTGTCCGCTGATCTTCTTCTACTCGGTCTAGCACAGCTTCTTCTACGGCAACAACTTGCATGAAATTGCCAACTAAACTATCATTAGTAGGAAACTTTCCATTTTCACACAAATTCTGATGTGCCCTGGTAAAGGTTCTGACATCAGGAATCCTTCTGTCAGGAAAACGACGATTGTACTCGCGACGGCTTTCAGCCGCATTACCAGAGCAAAAGCCGTACACAAAATGCATATCAGCATATTCTAAATTTGTAAAAGGATCCATATCACAGAATTAATATCTTACAACACAAATGCCTAGTTCAGTTTGACGTGCAAATTAAATGATGGCTCAATTAATTATTACAACAATGTAGTATTACAACAGCTGATTCAGACTGGGTGATAAATTATAATACCATTATAACAGCTGATTTCAACCAATAACAAGTTACAGCTGATTTTGTAAAACAAATAAGTACATAATTTCAGTACATTTCTTTGTTAAAACCAAATCAGTAAAACGTCTTTTATTCCAGTTTATTAGAGTTTTTACTGTCATACCTAATCGTAAAACTTAACATTTATACATCATTTTAAAGGCTATTAAATGAGGAAGTTTTTAATTTCATTTGATATTGCCTTACGTTTTATTTAAGTAGTAAAATAGGGTTTTGAAATGTAACCTAAAACATTTACTTACCCAACTTCTTATGTTATTTCCAATTTTTAAAGGCATTATTGTTGACAAATCATTACAAAAAACCTTGGTTTTATAGCAAATTTAATTCTTGTTCTAATGGTTTTAATTGCAATTCGGTACGTTCATTAGTTTTATTTTTATCAAACAGATAGTGAGGCAAAATAGCATGATTTTGAAAAAAACACAAAATACGCGACTACAGCCAAACGGTTGAGAATCGGACATGGGTCCATATGAACTTTTTTATTCCAATTCGTGAGTAGAACACACTGGCGAAGTTAATGGTGTCAGTAGAAACTCACCCTGTATATAGGGTGATTTTTTTAAATGGGCCACCATTGGCATCTCAGAAACTATAAAAGTTACAACAATCTTTGAATGGGAGACCTTCCCTACTTTTTCCCTCACATTAAAAATACAATATTAACATTTCCAAAAACTCCGCCATTTTTCCAATATGGCGGCCAACTTAATTTTTTCAAATGGAAACCCCTATTTTGTATGTTGAATTTCGATTGAGGACACAAATTTAAGACATTTTTATTCTTTTGTATTTTTTCCTAAACCCAACCGTTTATGAGCTACAGCCTCTCAACAATTTTCTATTTTGTGATTTTTTTAAATTGGGATCTCAGAAAGTATTAATTTTACAGCAAACTTTAAATGGGGAACCTTTCCTTGTTTTATGAGAAATCAAAAAATATGTAGTTAAAATATTTCTAAATGGCCGCCATTTTCCAATATGGCGGTCAACTTTGAAATGTCTTATGGAAACCCCTACTTTTTATGACGGATTTGGATTTTACATGCAATTGTAAGACTTTTTATTTTTTGTGTTTTTTTGATAAACTTAATCGTTTAGCCGCTAGGAGCGCTGAAAGTTTCAGAAACTGTTATTTCAACAATTATTAAAGAGGCATGTTTTACCATTTGCAAACAATAAAATTTAACTCAAAGGGTAATATTTTGTACAATGGAAAGTTAAAAAGCTTTAGTAGTACAATGGAAACTTTTATAGCCTTAGTTCGAATGAATCCAACTCGCTTTTCCCGGGTTTATTCTACTTTAAGCATTTAATCGAGAAACTAGATCACATTTTTGTCTGGGCGGACTGTTTAGTATGACTAGTGTATTTGTCCTTTGAAGAATTTATATTGCGTTAAAGTAGTGTGGTAATGGAAGAAGAATGTGTACTAGGACAAAGGCAAGCTTTCTTGCTGGCGAGAAGGAATCTCTTGAGGCATTCCAGGAGTTTGTATCCTGTCTAGATAAACATTTTCTTATCAAGAAATGCGTCTTTTATAATAGAATCGCTGCACCGTTCACCGCCTGCCACACCTTTTAAATAGGTATGATCATATATATTTATTATTATTATTTATGGATTAACAATTGGTTCAAGGCCGTAGGTCAAGTTCTTCACACGTAACTTTATTAAAAATGAACTAAGAAGTATCAGGAAATTTTATTTTGTAATTAATATTTGTGATGGTGACTTGATGAAGACACTCTATTACGCTTTAATGCACTCTCGTTTACAGTATGGTATAGAGTGTTGGGGTGGAGCACGAATCACAACTTTAAAGCCACTAATTTCAACCCAAAAATATTTTATCCGGATGGTTTCATTTAGTAACAGGTTCTCTGCATCTTTCCTTCTGTTTGCCAGATATAAAATACTCCCCCTAAGACATCTTTTTGTGTATAAGGTTCTAAGAACTTTTTATAAAAGAAGTGGTAATAATTCAACCGAGCAATATTACAGGACTATATGTCATGCACTAGGTTTTGTCAGAAGACCTAAAACTAATAAGACCTGGTTCCGAAGTTCTTTTCTGTTCGTCGGTCCCAAAGTATTTAACCACCTTCTGCGTCAGCTGAAGCAAATTAGTAATTTGTATAATTTTCTGAGGAAAGTGAAAGATTTGCTGTTTGCGTTTAGTAACATTGGAGATTTACTAAGAGTGTACGAATGATGAGGAGGAACGGAACGGATCTCTTTGTTGATGCTTTTGTGGGGTTGAGGAGGATTCTGACCTTGGTCTTCTTCTCATATATGCGTGGCACCTTATTTGTATTTTTGTCTTTACCTTGTAAAATTGTATTCTTATTTTAGTGTATGTCAAAATGTTAATTTTATTACTAGGAGACTATTGTGTTTTTATTGGAAGTAGTGATAATCACACACAGCTGCAGTGGCACCGGAGTAATTGGTTGATATTGGAGAACTGACTAATTTATTTTGTATATTTATATGTTTTTCTTTTCTTTTTTCTTTTTTATTACAAACCAATTACCTAAAACTGGTTGCGGTAATTGGTATAATTTCCAAGAATGTAAGCAGAATTGTAATACAAACAAGATCTGGAAATAATATTATTATTACTATTGAAAATACTTCCAATACGGGGGTTGGCGTGGGAAGCACGCAATACATTGTGTATTGAAAATAATCCCAATACGGAGGTTGGCGTGGGAAGCACACAATACATTGTGTATTGAAAATACTCCCAATACGGGGGTTGGCGTGGGAAGCACACAATACATTGTGTATTGAAAATACTGCCAAAACGGGGGTTGGCGAGGGAAGCACGCAATACATTGTGTATTGAAAATACTCCCAATACGGGGGTTGGCGTGGGAAGCACGCAATACATTGTGTATTGAAAATACTCCCAATACGGGGGTTGGCGTGGGAAGCACACAATACATTGTATATTGAAAATACTCCCAATACGGGGGTTGGCGTGGGAAGCACACAAT
>JAGFPH010010887.1:6141-37472 GCA_018207615.1 Philaenus spumarius
GGTATTTTAATATAAACAAAGTCCGAAATATTTTTTCAATGGGGGGGTTACAACCCCCAAAACCCCCCCCTGGTTACGTCTATGGGTATAATTCGTACTAGTAAGGGATTAAAAAATGCTATTATATTGCCTATCTCGTCCCTTACCCTCTTCCTATTAAAGCTTTCCATACAAGCCAATATTTCAATCAAATATTGGTTATTGTTTGTTTGATGAGAAAAAAGATTTATATTATTTCCTTTTTAATATAAAATAAACGGTACCAGGAACTGGCTCATACTTTCTCACAAACATATTTAAATTATTAAACAGATTCACTGTGACTTCATAATTGTAGGTGGGGAAGGAGAGGTGACATTAAAGTAGGAGAGTAACTAATAAATACTATTATTATTAGTTAGAGAGAAAACTATTCGATCGATTTCAAACAAATTTTGCACCAAACACGTCAATTAGGCCTGTATAGATCACGAAAAAAGATTTTGAAAATTTTTGAAAAACAATCCCTTTTCGGCCAAAAAACCCCCAAAAATCTGTTGTTATTAATACTAGCTAAACGAGAATTTTTAGAAAGATGCGTTTTTTTTTGCATATGGTAGGTACATTAAGGGCTCTAACGATTTTGATCAAATTTAGCTTATTTGTAGCCCTTAATGTACCTACCATATGCAAAAAACGCATCTTTCTAAAAATTCTCATTTAGCTAATAATAATAATAACAGATTTTTGGGGGTTTTTGGCCTAAAAGGGGGTTGTTTTTCAAAATCTTTTTTTCGTGCATCTATACAGGCCTAATTGACATGTTTGGTACAAATTTTTTCGAAATCGATAGAATAGTTTTCTCTGTAGCTTTGTATACATACAGACATACATACAGACAGACTTTTGTAAAAACCACTTTTTTTAACTCAGGGGGTCCCAAAACGGATATTTCCACAAAAATTTCAACATTGATTTGTTTTGGTGATCACTATAGTATAGTGATCATACTATAGTATACTCTATAGTAGGCTCTATACTATAGTATAGTGAGAAAGTAATATGCACAAAAACACATTGATCCAGATTTACCATAAATCATACTGATTGTGGAAAAGGTTAATCACGTAGTGATATAACGAAGAAAACAGTAAAGTTGCAATTTTGTTGATAGCACTCGAGTTGAGTTGAGAGCTAATTGCTTTATGCCATAAATTTGTACAGTGCAATTGAAAAACATTTTTGCCTCCTGCATGTAGTATATTAGGTTTGTTATGGTTTTAATGTGAAAATCACTGACAAGCTATCATCACCTGACATCAGCTTTTTTCCAACTAGACAAATATGTATTTAGTTTTTACTCAGAATTGAATAAGGAACTTTAGAGTCAGACACAACTAACCTCTTGGCTACTGGGTGTTTTAGTATATTATGCAACAACCCCTTACTTATAATTAATTCTATGTTAATCTTAAAGTTATGTCTGAATATATATTTAGTTTATATTGTTTTTCCAATTAGCAAAGTTAACAATGGCTGATATTAGCAAATCCTCTAATAATAACTTCCTTTCCCCTCTCTAGGCACTGAAGATATATTTTTCTTGACTCCTATTATTCTATTTTCAAATCCTCACAAGCACATGTATCTATAAAGTGCCATCATATTCTATTACAACGTTACAAATTCACTTTCACACAACAGTGCCATTGTGTATGGTAGTATTCTAGTTTCTACAACTGCCTTCTTTATTAGCAAATTTCTATAATAGGAAAGATGAGCTATTGCAGTGACTTATATGGTGAGACCTAAGGATACCCAATGAGACCCAATGAGCACTGATCATGATACCCAGAATTTGTTTTGGTTGTCATTAAAAATGATATATATATATGTATTAGCACTCTAACGGTCACTTTTTATGTTCAATTTAGTCCACATTTGGTACACACATTGATTTACCAAAGTAGCTCAGACGAGTTCGTTCGCCAAAAAATAGGAGATTATTCTGAACATTTGGTTCGTTTTTTTAATCCCCCCCCCCCCCCCCGTCTGGTTCACCCAAAATCGATCAAAAGTAAAATACTATAAAAGTACATGGTTCAAATCCATGTGAGATATTTTTCTGTGGGGGTAGCTTCCTATCTGAAACCGACTCACGAATAAAAGGCGAAGCGAAGCAGTCCATAATCCGAGGTCACAAGGCCAAGGTGCAAACTTGCAAAGCGAGTTTTTCCACTGCGATTGGAATGAAGCAGTGTATGAGATGGGATTAGAGATTAAGGTGCAAACAAATTGTATTAATATGTTTCATATACGCAGGCAGCTATTCAGCGACTTGGTGAGTAGACTAACTTTCCAAACATTGATGAAACCCTAAAATATATAAACTTAATTTTGAAAATTATCTCAACTCACGTCAGCGGTTCGGCAGCAGTGTGATCGAATTATTTGTACTGGTTCCTACTAACATAATAAAGCAGGTTACCTACAATAATTAAATAAGGTTATTTATTTTCTGTCATTTTTATAATTTTTTTACTTGTTTGTTGATGAGATATGCACTATAGAGGTAAAGTTTACTCATTCTAAAATGGCTGCTTATAAATTTTATTTTAGTTTCATGATTTTTTGTATCCAGGTCACTTCATACAACTTTGTAGTAACAAGTATTTTTCCTGTTATTTAATCCACTGTATGACTTCGTTATGTTTATTCTATTGATGACGAATTTCGAGACTGTAATCTCATCTTAAAGTATTTGCCACGTTTGAAGTCGTCATATACAAATAAAAACATAAAACCTATTAACACAAGAAGTGTACACATGAATGTACACAATCACATGGTCTATGATGAACTGCCTACTTTTTGTATTGTGGTTATTGACCAGTTTTACTTTCTCACTATACTATAGTATAGAGAAAGTATAGTGATCGCAAAAGAATTCGATGTTGAGATTTTTGTGGAAATATCCGTTTTGGGACCCCCTGAGTCCAAAAAAGTGGTTTTTACAAAATGTCTGTCTGTATGTATGTCTGTATGTCTGTATGTATACAAAGCTAGAGCGAAAACTATTCGATCGATTTCAACCAAATTTGCACCAGACATGTCCAGTGGGCCTGTATAGATGCACGAAAAAGGGTTTTGAAACATTTTGAAAAACAACCCCATTTTTTGCCAAAAAACCCATAAAAAATCAGTTATTATTTTTTTATAAAAAAAACGGCTCTAACGATTTTGATAAAATTTTGCTTATTTGTAGCCTTTAATGTGCCCTACCATATGCAAAAACTCGCATCTTTCTAAAATTCTCGTTTAGCTAATAATAATAATAATAATAACTGATTTTTTGGGTTTTTTTGGGCATAAAGGGGGTTGTTTTTCAAAATTTTTCAAAACCTTTTTACGTGCATCTATAAAGACCTAATTGACGTGTTTGGTGCAAATTTGTTCGAAATCGATCGAATAGTTTTCTCTCTAGATAATAATAATAATAATATTTATTAGTTAATCTCCAACTTTAACACGTTCACTGCGGCGGGGGTACCGGTACGTCCAGCGGTGTCTATTCGCATGCGCACGGAGTACCGGTACCCCCGCCGTATTGTCAATGCTTTTCAGTTTGGTGTGTCCTTGACACTGCAAGAAGCAAGTTGATGTTAAGTTTGTTTGTTCGGCAACTAACTGGGGAGTATAAATTGTGTGTAGTCTTAAGTTCGCGCATCCCACCTGATTTTTACAGCTCTTTTTCTGAGCGTATTTTTAAGTTCGCGCTCCCCTCTATTTATTAGTCCTTTGTTTCAATCTGCTGACCATACAATTACTAAAATAACAAAATTAAAACCAAATTCAAATCGAACCTCACAAAAGAAATGTTGGAGGTGCAAAAAAAGCACTCAGTATGAGTGTATGACATGTCCAGAACATCCGGGACTTTGTGTAGTTGGTTGTTTTGACAATTACCACAGAGGTCAATAAATGATGATTATGGTCGGATAGTAGGGTTGTAAATTTGTGGAAATATATATTCTTAATTATTTATAATAGTTTTATTGTGATATTAAAGAAAAGTGTCCACAAACATAACGTTTTGTAAGTGTGCGTCGGGTGGAGCCGGGCGCGGTGTGCGCAGGGAGTACCGGTACCTCCAAAATAAAAAATTTAAAAAAAAGTGGTTTTGAAGATGGAAACCAACAAATAACATCTAAATTCCATAAAAAAGACCTCAAGGTAAGGTTTAAACAAAAAAAAATGTTTAGCATTTGGGGTACATAATGGGCTTATTTTTAGCAGTGAACGTGTTAATAAAAGTATACAAAGCTAGAGAGAAAACTATTTGATCGATTTGCACCAGACATGTACAGTAAGTAGGCCTGTATAGATGCACGAAAAAGAGTTTTGAAACATTTTGAAAAACAACCCCTATTTTGGCCAAAAACCCCCCAAAAAATCAGTTATTATTTTTTAATAAAAAAACGGCTCTAACGATTTTAATAAAATTTGGCTTATTTTTAGCCTTCAATGTGCCCTAAGCCCTACCATATACAAAAACCCGCATCTTTCTAAAAATTCTGGTTTAGCTAATAATAATAACAGATTTTTGGGGGTTTTTTGGGCATAAAGGGGTTTTTTTTCAAAATTTTTCAAATCCTTTTTACGTGCATCTGTAAAGACCTATTTGACGTGTTTGATGCAAATTTGTTCGAAATCGATCGAATAGTTTTCTCTCTAGATGATAATAATAATATTTATTAGTTAATCTCAAACTTTAATAAAAAAAACTCTCCTACCCCACCCTACAAGTCACAGTGAATCTGTTTAGTAATTTAAATAATTATGTTTGTGAGAAAGTATGTGCCAGTTCCTGGTACCGTTTATTTTCTTGATAATCAAGATCGGTATCATACAGATCGTTGGACTGAAATGAGAGCTTATCATTTAATAAATTTTTGGGTTGTAAAAAATTATTTGTAAATTTCACATTCTTCAATACGATTGGTTATTTATTCTTCCCTTCACCAAAATGAAGAAGTGTCAAATTTGAGTTGAAATTTGTGTAGGTATGATTATGGTCTATTAAGTGCTGTGCATATTTCGATTTAACCTTACTTATGTAAACGTTCTGCCTGTCTGTCAATTGTTTACGTCACATTATTTTTGAACATTGTTGTTGGTACAAAACTTGATATTTAATCATACCTATATAAATATTGACTCAAATTTGACACTCCCATGTTTGCATAGAAAAAAGATTAACAAATGCTATTAAAAATTTTTAATTTACAAAGAATTTAAAAACAACAGCTGATTTCCAATAAAAATAGACTGTATCTAGCTGTACAGGTACTAAGTTTATAACAGGATAGAACTAAGAGTAAATACAGTTTAGTAATCAAGAACAAAAATGCATGTGTTTTGATGATAGAGAAACAATTAAGTGTTGTCAGGTTAAGGAGATGGATAAATTATATCTATTTTACTGTTTTTGACAAAAATATGTTACAATATAAATGTATTTCAAATTAATATCTACTCCTTTAATGGTTATATTTATTTAAAAGAGATATTAAACTTTAAAATTAAAAACGTTTAAATATGTTTACACTTAATGTAAAACAATATATATGATCATAACTGTTTAACTAAAAATAAAGCCCAGTATATAGGGGGGTTTCAGCTTACATTAATTGCGGTAAAAGATTTTTTTTTCTAGGATCGTTTGGTATGGTGTGGGTATGCCAAATCTAATTTTGCGACCTCGAAAGGGTGGGGGACAACTTTTGGGGGGCAAAAAACCTCAAAATTTTTGGACTTTTTCCAGTTTTTCACCTTTAACTAAAAAACGGTATATATTATGTTATTTTTATTTGCGGTTATGCGTGATGAAGCTAGTATGTATTTGTGTAGTTGGCTTTATGTTTTTGTATGCAAAGGTTAATGTTTTTTTAAAGTTATAAATTGTAATTTGTTTATATATGTAGATATAAGTGTTTTTATGTGTTGTATTTTAGTTATAAACAATTTTAACGTTGGAAATAAAAATATACAAATAAGTAAGAATTTCTCTTAAAAAAAAATCTCTTGAATTTTTTTCTAAAAACTCTTCCTTTTCGAGATATTAGCAACTTTATGTCGATTTATTTCAACACGTTTTTGTCTGCCATTTTGTTTTGGGTGGTCCGATTTTTATTTTCTAAATGTCATTTTCCTAGTCTTAAATAGACCTATAAAATGAGGTATCACATGACCATACTTCCCTTTTAAAAATTTTGAGTTGCCCCCAAAATCCCCCATTTTTAGGGGACACTCAAAATTTCCGATTGCTTCAAAAGATACTTTGGGCTAAGTTAGTATCGTTCCCCAAGGGATATTTGATTGTTTTAACAAACACAAAAGTTAAAGGGGAGGCATGGGACTTTTAAGACACCTGGTATATTTAGTGAACAAGAAACCAGCACTACAATTAAAAGTCATCAATAATTATTTACATTTTAAAATTTTCACAAAATTGTTTAAAAATAATTTCCAGATGCATTCATTCAGATGACATACCTAAGCCTCAGAATTGATTTCCGGACTCATAGACATCGAAAAAGAGCGAAACCCCGATTGTGCGAATTTAAGGTTTTCCTCAATTTTGCTTTATGAGTTGACAAAATTTCAAAATCAGCTCAATTTAGAAAAATCGGTATTTTTTAACTCAGGGATTGATGCTCTACAACTTTTAGGGAGGGGGGTAGTGATAAAATTAGGTTTTGGAAAGTTACAGCACATTGAAAATGGGTAAAACACAGTTTTTGGCAAAGTTGGAAAAATTTGCTGCTTTTTGGATCTCCATAAAAATCAAACTACTGGACCAATTTTGAAATTTGTTTTTTAAATCAACGCGAAATTCCGTCCTCTTTAATTTACTACAGATCTGTTTTTTACATAATATGGACCGTTCTTTAGTTATAAGCGAAAAACTGGAAAAAGTCCGAACATTTTGAGGTTTTTTGCCCCCCAAAAGTTGTCCCCCCCCCTTTCGAGGTCGCAAAATTAGATTTGGCATACAAACACCATACCAAACGATCCTAGAAAAAAAATCTTTTACCGCAATTAATGTAAGCTGAACCCCTTTTTTATCCTCTAAATACTGGGCTAATAGTACATTTCAATAAAAAAACATGATAGTGGTTTACATGATACATTTTTTATGATATATTTTTTAACTGTGTGCTGGCATTTAAGTTTCAGGGAACAAGTTGGAAATATTACTTCCGAGATATTTGCGTTAGGCCTTGCTCAGCTGAAATTAAGAGAGGAAGAGATTGGACAGTTTCAAAACTGCATAAAAACGGCAAAAGCAAACAGTCAGAAAAAAAGTCAGCTGTAAGTATTATGGGAACTTTTAAATAATAATTTGAAAATTCTACAAATACAAAGTAAATAACATTTTCTTCATTTATTTAAGGTAGTAGCATATTTCACACTTATATATTTTAATGAATATATTAGAAAGGTTAATTACCTTGTATTTCCGTCTGTCAATTGGATTTACGGAAAGTATACGGAAATACAAGGTAATTAACCTTTCTAATATATTCATTGAATTAACAATCCAGGAGGCTACACATAAATATATTATGTCTAAATATATTTTAAGGGTATAATTATAGTTGCATTTAGATCACCAATCAGTCAAATTAATATCTTCAGTCAATGCTAATATGAGTGACAGTATTTCATATTACCAATCACCACGGGACGGGTATTGTAAACGAGTATGTTTGTTTGCAGCACTTCAGGTGGTAAGTGAGCGTTAAAAATAGTAAAATTGTATGTTGCATGTAGTGTAAAGAAATAATTTAACAAACATAAATTTAGTTCATAACATTTAATTAAAATATTATATTACATTTTAATAATAAGAAGACTAAAACCTTTTTTTTTTAGTTGCCTAATTGAATTATTATTAGCAAATGTTATATTAGTTTCTTATTTCTACTAAAGAATTTTTTAAATTTAAAGTCCATTTTTTTGTGTCCAAGTCATTTTATTTTAATATATGTAGTAATGTTAATATTATGTGACATGTGAATTATGTGACATGTCTTTTTTCCTAATTGTCTTAGGTCACTTTTGATGAACGTCTTAATAATTTTGTTTTTATTATTACTGTCTGGTAAAGTGAATTGGACTGAAAAGATAGTTTGTCTTTGAGTATATTTCCTGGAGAGTGTTTTAATGCTTTATAGATCTCTAACTCGTCTATGGTATTCATCATAATTTTTCCCTTTTTGCAAATATGGAGTGGTGTAGTTCCAAAATTCGAATATGAATGTTTGTTGTCAATTAAATGTTGGGCGAGACTTGACTTATTATCATGCTTGTTGTTTTTAGATAAGAGTTCTATGAAGTTCAGCCTTTTTGTCCGATATAGAAACGTACTAGTCGCTGCAACCTATTTTTCATAAATCTAATCCTTTCATTAGGGATTTTTGTGGCGCAAAATGTTTTGGATAATATTGTTGATGCGATGTTTAACAATGTTCATGTGTTTGTTGTGTGTATTACTTTAAGATTGTAGGCTTTATATTTGTATATTTGATAGCAACAGACCTTTTATTGTTTTATCTATTCCACTGTTTATAATTTGATGTTTTTTTCTTTTTTTTTATTTCCCTATGATTATCTAGCAATTTGTCAATCATCTGACTTTTAATTATAACCATTTTTGATCGAGCTACTGTATATGTTT
This sequence comes from Philaenus spumarius, assembly GCA_018207615.1. Taxonomy (NCBI): domain Eukaryota; kingdom Metazoa; phylum Arthropoda; class Insecta; order Hemiptera; family Aphrophoridae; genus Philaenus; species Philaenus spumarius. The sequence goes on from JAGFPH010010887.1 coordinate 14,864, forward strand.
AACTCTTGCCAGAAATCTTGGATGTCAAGTGGTATGGAAAGGAATAAAGGATACAGTGAACAAAGCTGCCATTTTTTGTATATAAGGATAATGTGACTGTGCTTGGATCAAAATTGATGTCCTACACAATAGGTCATGACTTAACTTCAGTATAATAGCCAGTGTCTTGCTATACATGAAATAACAGTGTATACAAGCTTTGATTCTCATATTTGTAATAATTGTATATTATTTGTTGTGTTACGTTAATTGATTTTGTTTTTTTAAATCACAATCTCTAATGATGATTTTATTGCTGATGATAGAGTTCCGACAATTAGAAAAAAAATTATTCACAAGACGGAACTATAAAAGTTAAAATCAAAATATTGGTGCATACTAGTATTTAAAATTAAATGTATGTGGACATTGGTTTACTTAACATTCAAAAATATTAAATCACCAATTAATAGTGGCAATTGGTGTTTTATTTTCAAAATTTTGTAAACATGTTTTGAAAGCCCTACCCGTTGATTTAAAAAAATCTCTAATAATTATTAAGATACCAATAATGATATAATTTTTTATTCAGTACTAAAAAAATGTCAATAATTGAATACTATTTGAAATTGCTTTCACAGTATAATGGAAGAGTTTATGGGTACTAAGGCGGAGTCAATGTTGGAAATTAAGAAATTAATAACTGTATCTGAAGTTGTAGACAAAACTATGGATAGAGTTATGGAGTTAGTGGCCAACTTCGTTGATCTGTGCAATTCTGCGTGGAAAAATTTAATGAATTTAGAGTTGTCTTTATTTGAACAGGTTGAAGTGAGTAACTAATTTACTTATTTTATCCTCCTAGAGACAGAATAATAGTAATTTATTTAAGTAGAATTTTCACCAAATATTTCACTGCTAACTAGTTTTAATAGATATGAATTATCATTAATATAATTTTATACAATTGATACTGACCGAAGGTATTTGGTTTAGAACTCCATTATCCAAAGAGAAAACAAACACAAATTTTTAGTAACATGTACAATTTTATTTTTGAGTCTTGTCGACCATGGTTTCGTCAGTGAGGGCATTGACGAGGCAGCTTATACAGTCTAAAATATAATTTTAGTTTAAAAATTAAAGTTTTAGTAAAAAAATGCTTAAAAAAAATGTTTAATCAAAAATGTTGTATAAATCATAATATACAGAGTTAACTCAAAGTCTGGAATATAGTTTTTACCTCGGCTTAAAAATAAAACAGTTAAAATAGAAGACCACATCTTTGAATGGTATTTGTGTTGGATAGATTTTTATTTAGACTACCTACAACAGGGCTACCAAAATTCAGATCCTGATATACAGCTAGATGTCTAAGAATTCGCAAAACATAATTTTTAAAGATGTTTTAAATGCAACCATGATGATATTTAATTTTCTTATTTTACCCTAAAATTCACATATTTTAGAAAATAAAGTTTTAAACATACTATCCCTTGTCATATAATTCATTATTACAATTTGTAAACTTGTAAGTTATTTAGGGCTTAGCCATTCCAGTTAGTGGGAAACTTTTAACTTATTTTAAACATTTGTCCATTGTTGATTATTCATCACTTAAACTTTTTACAATGACAGCTTTATAAAAAATAAGATATATAAATTCAGCGCACTATTTCAATTGTATTAGCAAATATTAGTTATATTTTGTATACAAACTACATGCAAATTATATTTAATTAAATTAATAAATAATATTAAACTATGTCATGTTTTTATTTGGGTTTCTTTTAGTGAAATTGCTATTTTACAAGTAAATGTTAGACATTGCCCACTTCAATGATATATTACATAAACATATAACTATCTTGTTTACAAATCAATTTGAGGCTTATTGAAGGACGGTTTTCGGAATAAAGGTTAAACTTAGCTCCAATAATCAGATTTTAAACTGCTTACACTGTTTTAACATTTGAACCTCCCTCTTTCAAACATCGCACTGTTCATTTCAGTATCTATAACATCTAAACAATTGTAGGCAGAATATGATTGCCAAAACAATTTTGTGCTAGAACTTTGTATATCCATGTACGGAAAGAACTTTATTTCGAATAAGAATGATTTGTGTTTCAGGAATTGAATACAAACTTTGAAAGAAATCTTGGTGACATGGTAAATACATTTATTGAAACTGCACAAGGATTTTTCACTCAGTTGCGAGACCATGAAAATAGTTTTTCAGAAGTATTATCAGACCAAGCTTTAAGGTTTCTGACACTTTTAACAATAAGAAATGAAGATTTGTCTTCTTTGCCCCCGCCTATGAGAGTGGTAAGATATTTTTGACATTTTTATCAAAGTAGACAAACGAATGAAAGCGTTGTTAACTGCTAATACACTTTTTAAATGGTTACAGATTATGGTTGATAAAGAGTCAATCAACAATGCAGTGGCTGCTTCACATGATATACATTTACAGATTATTGATAATCGTGAAGATGTACTTATATCAAGAATACGAGCATGGCATGAAAATCTATGCACAGGCCTACAAGAGTAAGTGCATCACAGTAAACTTTCTGCAGTTTAGAATCAATACTTTCATATACTTGTTTCCAATCCTAAAATGACTTGATGATTACCGCGGTTTCGGGTAAACCTAAGTACCCATCTTCAGATCACACAGAAAGTAAAAGTACCAAATATGTATTATGTTTAATATTAGTTGTTGTTACTTCTATACTTTGATAATTTTCTAATTTCTTTAACTTCTTGTTCAAGATTGTTAGCCAGTGAAATTAACATCTACAGGAACTGCTCATATAATAATGTTATTGTGTCGCTAGAGTACTTAAGACAAGCTTGTTTCTTTTGTTGATGATCTTGTAACCGTTAAATGTATTCAAAAACTTGCATAAAAATCTACAGATCCCATAGGGGCTCTTTTGACCCTTCTTGGTCTGTTTTGTAAAATAACCCAACTAATAAATTATTATTAACTCTGTGTGAACTATGGGGCAGGGAATATGTAATAACGTAGGTGGCACTGTGGTATTTCAATACGCTGTGGTTGTCGTATGTTGAAGCAATGTAATTTACTTACTGTTCACAGAAAATTTACTGACTCCTAACAGGCAAATAATAAATTTCCCTTAGAGCAACCACAGTAGCAAATTCCAAAGGGCTACTTAACTCTGTAAATACTGGTAAATTAGTTGCTTGGCTAGTAGAAATCAACTCAACTCTGTAACCATCAGTGCTTTAAAAAAAAGTTAAATATCCTGTCATCTAGCAGGTGTTAATTTAAAAAATAATTTAATATAAGGTTACTAAACACAATCAAAAAATATTTTATCTTTAAAAAAGTTATATAAAAATAATAATTACATATATACACTCATAATTAAAAATTAGAAAAATATACAGATCCACGGAGAACGGAGTAATTTTACCTAACATCTTAACTAACGTATTGAACAAATTGGATATAACCATGACGTTCCATACTTCTAACAACATTAGGAATAAAATTAAAACCAAAAAAACAATCCCAGTAGAACAGAAATCAGGAATACACAGAATCAATTGTAATGATTGCGAATATTTCTATACAGGTCAAACCAGAAGACAATTTAAAACACGATTCAAGGAACATCTACCTACCAATAGTAAATCTAACTACGCACGCCACATTATGGAGCACAACCATTCATATTCTAATTTTGACACCAATTTCCAGCCATTACAAATATGTAAGAAAAGTAAACAAATGGACGCGCTGCAAGAATATGAACAAAGCGCAGAAAACAAGTCCGGGGCTTATGTTAAATTACCATTTGAACTTCCATTCTAACTTGATGTACAACGAGGCAATAGATAAGAAAAACAAACATTGAAAGGATATTCATGTTAGCGGTCCGACGTACTCAGTGTCCGGTTGTATTCGACGGTGTGCACACACGGAATATATTTTATGTTATTGTACGTGTTTAAATGTGTTTGTGTTGTTTTGTATATGTATTTATTTTAATGTGCTAACGACCTCACTAGAGCGAGAATCTGATGATGGAATAAAGTTCCGAAACGCGTCATGTTCTAGTAAGTGAATTACTTTAAACAAATAATTAAGTCACACAGACGAAAAAAAATCATTCTTTTTATCATAATTAAAGATTGTTACGTTATTTTGCCTGATCATTCTGTTAAAAATAAGACAGCATTTAGAAAATTTGATGAATACATTGTTATTGGTACAGTGATTATGCTGTGACCTTCCATAATCAGATTTTCATTTTAACAGATTGCAGGTCATGCTTGCATGCAATATCATCATTTGAACCATACGAATATTTCTTCTATATTATCTTTAAAGTATAAAACACCTGCTTCATAACACGGAGAAAAAGTATGCTTTCATTGGATTGCAGGCTACTGCAACATGATTGGCAATGGAATAGCAGACAAACTGACTGACACCGTATCAAACTTGGAACCTATAAAACTGAAATTTTGGGGCAACGTATAAACCAAATTAGGCGCATGCACAAGCAAATTTGGGAGAGCGCTGACAAGCTTCATCTAGGGGTTGGAATCTTTATAACATCCAACTGTCACCAAACAACCTAGAATTGTACAGTATAAGCAGAAGTACAGAGGCTTCTATATCAAGAGCAAGAACGCATCATATAATTACTGAACAATATTTGCATCTCTTCCATCTAACAGACTCTTCAATATGTAAAAGATAAAGCATTAAAGAAGAAACTCTGCAACATTCATATTGTTAGAGTACAGCTCCGCCTATAGCTCAGGAAAAATAAAGCTACTAAACCATGCTAAGTCACTAAACCCAAACAACAGAATGAATGAAATTAAAAAAAAAACGAGGAACTTCTAATATTGTCCGGGTATATGAGGTGCATTATATTATTGATGTTGGGTAATATTGGATGCACGAGTAAAGTGTAAGTATTTAAGGGAAAGTTATGATAAATTTGACCCTTTAAAGAATTGACCGTTCCGGTATGTCAAGATATTCTATGTTGAAGGAGTAAACTATAATGTTCTAAATGAAGTAATGAAAAATACTTTTCAACATATTAACAAATCAAATTATTCTTTTGTATTAATCATACCAGTTACAAATGTTGATAAACGACTTTGTAAAACTGACTTTACTTACACAAAAATTGAAATAATTTGTTAGTATAGTACTCTTTAAAACATGGAAATATACAAAGTTCTACTTTACTTTTACAACACTCAAATATTCTTTTCTCTTTTTGCGTTTTAGCAACAGATTTTGATTTTAAGTTGGCATGGAGTTATTTTTGTCCCACCCATGTCCGACTTCCTCATCTCCCAGAAAATTTCTCCACTTTACCGCCACTACATTTTCTACTACAGTAACATTCCCTGATTTGTGTTATTCACGGCATTACACACAGCTGTAGAAAACAATCTTTCAAAATGACGCAAGAAATGGCAGAACTCATAAAAGCACTTAACATCAGGCATTACTCCTTTTGTGACATTATACCTTACTTGTTAAAAGTTCTAATTAAGTTTTACCAATCAGGCCTATATTTTTATTGAATCTTGTAACAGTTTTTGTTTAACTATGAAATTTTAAAACTTTATTTGTAGGGATGAAATCACTCGAAACAGAACTACAGTAATGGAAATAAACCACTTTCTGGACATTCAAAAAGAAGAATTTGATTCGTTCGAATCAAAGTTAGACTTGGATGACTTGTACACAAGGTCTTCACCAAGCCCTGAAGAAGAACCTAGAAGTAGTAGTGAAATTCTGACTCCTTCTCCTGAGAATCTACCTTAATTAATGTATACACATTTCTTTAATACAACTTAAATTGCTGTATAAAATTATAATCTTAAATTTGTAGACTTTGATAATAAATTCTTTGAACAGAATAAACTATTTCATAATTAGCTAATTCTCAAAAAATATGTTTTTTTCATACTGCATTATAAACTTATGTTTTTAATGCACTTTTTATATCTCTGAAGTGACTCTTTATTGTAGTCATTCACTACTTGCTGAAAAAGTCAGCTGATTCAATAGCTATAAAAGTTATTGTAGTGCAATGTGTCCAAAAAGCCCAAATTTACAAAAGTATATATTAACATAAATAACTGGAAAATAAAATAAAATAATAACACAAAAAGTGATTTATTATTTATCGTTTAAGTTCTCCATAATATATTAAAATGATAATCGCGTTCTTGCCACACTTGTTCTGGCCTTTGCTACTTATGTCCGTGTGTTTGACATCTTAAATCAGATTACTACTCAGATCTAGTTTTATTGACAGGTAATTAACCGTTGTTGTCTATTCTAAGTAAAATGTTAACTTGGAAAATGTATAGAAGAAAGTCTAGCGTATTTTCATCATTGTCAGCCTCATAATCATAAAACCGATTAATTTTACAACCGCTGCAAAGAAATTTTGATGAAGATGCTTTTTTAAGTAAACTCAAATTCAAAACTGAAGAGATGTATTTTTTTTAATTTGTAGTGTATCCCATACATTGAAGGAGAAAATTAAAAATTGCCTAACCTATCGAGTTTGTTATTATTTAAATAGGTCTTTTAAATCCATATTATAAACATACTACCGGTATTTATTTTTTTACTTGTTTTATTTTGATGGTTCTTTTGAGATATAATCTTCAGAAATAGTTAAAATGTGGTTGTCTTCTTGGCATGATTTATTCCTAAAGATTTTTTTTTTTATGAGGTAGAACAAATTATACTCTGTAACATTGAAGGCAGTTAAAAAGTCAAAATCAATATATCAAATAAATGAATATTGAGCTTGACTTGTGAGAATATAATATATACTTAATAGAATAAAACTTTAACATAGAATCTCACTTCCAACACGTTTAACACAGTACTCAAATGTGTTTCAACATCAATGTCATCATCATCTCTATTGATGCACAAGCTACAAAAATCAATCTATAAACGATATTATTACTATATATTTATGGATTAAGTTATAGTTTGATTATTTTGTAGCTCGTGAAAATGTTGACATTGCCGTTGAAATTCGCTTGAGTAATAAGCGTATTAGTTGTGAAATTCTGTGTTCAAGTTTTATTTTAATAAGAATATATCCAATAATTTAAGAAGAAGACAAATTTACTGAATTGAAATCAAGAAAATGTTTGCAAGGAGGTACGTTTAAATGATTTCTATAGTAGAATCAGTTCACACTTTAATTAGGTACTAAGGTAAGATGGCAGCTAAGGTCAAATGGCCAGGAAGACCTATTCTGCTTGTCAAAGAACTTGGCCAAACTTTCAATTTCATTATTAACGAATTTCCTTAGAAAAGATGAGCTAATACAGTGACTCTTATGGTGAAACCAAATGTCATTAGTGGTCAATGAGCACCAATCATGGTCCCCAGAATATATTTTGAGGTGTCATTAAAAATGTTGTACATATATTATGTGCAGTCAATAATACAAGATCGAGGTGCAAACTCGTAAAGTGAGTTTTTCTGCTGCGAGAGTGAAACGATGAAACAAAGTAGGGCCGGAGGCAGAGGTGCAAACAAATTCTACTAATATATTTTGTAGTTGTAGACAGCTATTCAACGCCTTCGTGAGTAGACCATCAGTTTCCCAAATATTTGGTTGAAACCCTAAAATATATAAACTTAATTTTGGAAATTCGCTCAAATCATGTCTGCGGTTCATCTGCGTGATTGAATTCATTTTATTGGCAGAAACATTTTGGAAAGGTACTTTGTTTTATTTTTCACATTTTTGGATTTGTAGTATCTTACTGATTTTTTAAGTTGATTTTTTCTGTAATATTTTAATGTTCCGTCTAATTAATGTATCAATATTTAAGATAAAATAACATTTGTAGTTAAGATTAAAGGTAATGGGAATATTTTACTTCATCCAGATTTATATATAAAGATAATTAGGATTAACTTTTAGCCTATTCATTAAGAGGATTGAATTCAAATTGAGCTATAAGACCAGTGGCGTAAATAGCACCCCCGCATCAATCTATGCTATCAATCAAAAAGGCCTTTACACACGTACGCCATCAATGTTTTAAAATAACGCTTTCCAGCTTATTAAAAGGAAAAATTCATACCAACATTTCCGAAGCACGCTATGTCCGCTATATAACGCAAGCATACGCCTGTGGAAGCTATTTTTTGTAAACATAGCTGCTTTGTTTCTACCGACGAATGTGCACTCGCCTTTCTTTCTTCCTCTCCAGGCGCCAAGTCGCTTTCCAAACCGTGTGTTCTTTGTTTTGATCAAGTTGATTCTTTACTATACTTTGTGTTTTATAAATATTACCATGGATTTGCTAATTGAAGAAGTACGTGAACGTCCTGTGATTTGGGACAGTACCAAAGAAATATATCTTATCTTCTAAAGCGAGAGATAATTGTTTGTCTGCTAAATGGATCTGGAATCTCCGTCTAAGGATTTTTCATTTTTTCATTTTATATGGGGCTTTTGGCCATGAGAAATCGATTGGAAATGGTCACCAGTCTGGGAAAATTCGTTTTCTACGTCTTTTTATTAAATTAAAAAGTGAAATTTGTCCATTTTAAACAATACAAAGCACAGCTGATGCAAATGTTTTCAATGCCATTACAATAATCATCTGCTTTTTTTTAAACTGTATATTTTATTAGAGGTAAGCCTAAATGTTGTATCTATTTATAGTTACCATGGCAACGAATACTTCTGCTAAATAAACATACCCTTTATTTAGTTGTTTAATGTTATAGGCCTAACCTAAACGATGTTCACGGAAATTTGCAATAATAGTTATTGACGTGAGCGAACTAGGCCCTAGGCCTAAATCGATATTGAAATATTAAACTTTAATTTAGGCCTGACTTATTTCTGAGGCATAGCGTTGAGATTATGGTTATTCCTTTAAACTGTATTTTTATTACAGGTAATCCTAATGTTGTATATACCCTTTATTTAGTTGTTTAATGTTATAGGCCTAACCTCAAAACTCAATAATCCAATATTTATTATTGAAATCATAGCCCTGCTTATAATCGAGCTTTAGCTCGGTCTCCTGGTACTAGGGATTATAATTTAAAAGCTAGAGTAAGAGAGGAAATAGCAGAAGCTTTGTGTAAAGAAAGTCTTAAGTAGGCCTAAACAAATATCACCTTTAATATACCATAGGTTATCTTATTATTTATTTTTTGTAGAGTAAACTAAAACACAGAATGTGTTAGGTTAGTAAAAGTTATGCAGCCTGGCAGTGTGAATTGCACATAGCAAGTATTGTGGGCATAATACGCGTCCGCAGACCTAACACGGAGTATGTTAGGTGTGTGAAGGCCTTTTAACACGTTAGCTGAAAAGTATTTTTACATGAAGAAAAGAAGAGGTTTTAAATCATTGTATTTATAACAAATTACAAGATTTTTGTAAATAATAAACCTTGATGTTTAAAGTTGCAGTCTTTCTTTCCTTTTCATAGATGATAAATTAGTTTAAACTTAAAGCTTGCTTGTTATTTTGAGTGTGATACTTCATAGCATTGGCATAAAATGCTACCACCAACAGATTGTTTGGTTATGTAAACAATGTTCTATACTTAAACTAATTTATTTGCATTTCAGTTTAGAGTAAAAATAATGTCTAATTACTACCAAGTAGTAGTTAAATGTATGACCATGGGGTGGGACTGCTTAAGGGTCATCTAGAGCTAACAAGTTGCGACTTCATTTTTTTTTTTTTTTTGAGGGGTGCCATTCTTGTACCTGCCAATTAATGTAGTTGCGGCACTGTATAAAGTGCAAGAAAGAACAAACTCAACAATGTATGATAAGATAATTTACAAACCTACAAAAGAATATGTTCAAAATATACCCTTGCCTCCTTTCTGAATCGGGCCTAATATAAGTCTTTTGATTAAAAAGTATTTTCTTTTTATTGGTATCCTGAAGACCTACCATTATGCCAAATTAAAAATCTTAACCTTCACAGGAAGTGATAATATAATATCATAATATAGTGTGATATCATAATATTGATAGGTAAATGAGTAGTAAAATTTGCAGTTTTTGAATCCCTATATCTTTGAACAGTTTATTGTAAATCTTTCAAATTTAATTTGTAACATCATGTGGTAGCCCTCAATCTATGTTCTTCATTTTATTTCATTATTATTAAGGAGTGCAAAGTTATGAGAGGGGTAAATCTCGCACAAATTGTTTCATGAAATAAATACACTGCGTGGCCTAACGCACTACTATGAGAGTTAATTTACATAAGGTAATTTTAGACGATCATAATAAATGAAGCTTCCAAAGTGAACACATTAAAAATGCATTATCATCAATCAATCAGATCATCCAAATTAATAATGATTAAAGCTTACTTATTATCTTCTACATTTGGTCACTCTGGGGGAATCCAGCTGATAAAAAGTAAAAATGAACTAAGTGAAATATGTTTATTGCAATAATCACATAAAGGTTTTTTGCTTTGAGATATACAAATTGAATCCTTATTTTAAATAATAATGGTTTTCAAAGTGGATACCATAAAACAAAGTATTAACAATGCTATTTGTATAGAGTCAAAAAAGGCAAAACCTTAACATGTTCATGACGTAGTGCGCCACCGTAAAACAATTTGCAATCGGTAAGTATCTAAAATGAAAATTGTGAAATCTCATGATGTTTTTAAAAATGTATTTTGATTTTCTGCAACCCTTTCGATTAGCAGACTTTTGGAGTATAGAATAATTCGACCACACAGCTGAACCTCTGACGTGAGTTGAGCAAATTTCCAAAATTAAGTTTATTCAAATTAATATATAGATGCTTATGTTTTAGGGTTTCAATCAACAATTTTCGAAATAGGTCTATTCATGATGGTGCTGAATAGCTACAAAATGGTTAGCACGCCATTCCGAATATTGGGAGTGTCTTCAACACACAAAACATCGCGTGCTTCGCACGCCAATCCCACGGTAGCTTTGAACCCCATGGCTTTGAACGGGGTACTTCTATGGAGTTTTACGTTTTGATCGATTTTGGGGGAACCAAGCGAGATATAAGCTCGCGTAAAAAACAAAATGTGCAGAATAACATCCTACATTTATATTTGTAGAAAAAACTCAAAAACAAATTCATTCTCGTAGAAAAAATCTCAAAAAAAGTTACTTTCGGTCAAAAAACGAGCTTCCGATTGTTGGATTTTTTTGGCTAACGAACTCGTCTAAGCGACGTAGACAACCAACATGTGTACCAAATTTGAACCAAATCGGACTTAAAATGCGGCCGCTAGAGTGCGAACACATATATACATTTATATATATATATGATTTTTAATGACACATCAAAACGTGTTCTGGGGATCATGATCGGTGCTCATTTGCTACTCCCGACCTTGGGTCTTACCATAAGGGCCACTGCAATAGCTCATTTTTCCTATGGAAATTCGCTAATAACAGAGTTTTACACTAATGTTTCATCTTTCCTATTTCTCTTGATTAAATTTCTGTAATTAAATAACAATGAACTGTTTAATTTTGAACCTACACTGCATTTGGCACCATTTTGGAATGAAATGAGTATTACACTTCCAATGAAATGTGTAAATAAAAATGCTATAATTATAAAATTTTGCTAATAAATTCACCTTGGATGAACCATCCTTGATGATCACCTAAAGTGACCTGTATAAATTCACCTTATTATTAGAAGTAACATCTACTAACTCGTTACAACATAGCAAAGATTATGATTGAAGCCATAATTGAATTTAAAATAAACGTTCTACAAAAACTAAAAGGGGACGAAATCCAGCAAACTGTTTAATTTGGTTAATGTGATTGTTACATCGTATTAGTATAAAAAATTATAGTTTAACACTGTAATATAATATCTGAAAGAATGTTTCTTTACAGAGGAAAATCAAGATAAACTAGAGTACCGTACTTACCAAGTTACCAAATATTCCACTCTCTTTAAACAATCACTTAACTTTTAACTATGCACGAATAATTTCACTCTCTGCAATTAAGAAGTGTTGAATGTTGAAAACTATGTAAATATAACTTTTTTTATAACAGAGTGTAAAATTATCATTTGAAAAATATATTTTTATTTCAGACAGTTAAAGATGTATCAATATTTGCAATACTAAAATTCTGTTTTTATATTTATAGAAAGTTTTGGATATAAAAAAAATGAATTATTAAGTTTGCTTGGTAATTTGCTTCGTTTTGAATATTTATGTTGAGTTTTTTTATTTCATTGGTTTTAAATGAGCACACATGGCCATGAAATGTGAAGTTCAATGAAAAAGATAGATTAAAATAATGTAATGTAACCTTTCTTACATTTTATTAAGCAATTTACTAAATTATACACAATTCATCTATTGCTTAAACCTCTAAATGGTGAACACTTGAACAAACACTAAATATTATTAACGTTTTAGACATAGCCTACTTTAAACTGACCAAAGAAATTATAAATAACTTTACCTCAATTGTCTTCGTTTTGTTTTACATTTCACGCACTAAGGACTCCAATATTTGATGTAAAACACTATCAATCACAATTTAAATTAATTTTGTTGTATGGAAAAGTTATAGTAATATAAGTTATTCTATTATAGTTGGAATTGAAAAGAAAACACTTGTACACATAAAAAACCGTTCTGTATAGTGGAAAAATATCTCTAATAAGAACAGGCCTAAGTAAGAATTGTAGTTTTCACTCAACTATAGTGACCAAAATAGTAAACGATTGCTTGACAAGATTTTACAGGTACAGTGCTGAAGATAACACATTTATTTCAAAAGGCATTTCTAATATAACAAATTAATCTACTTCTTCCACTGTTGGCCCATCACCATTGTTATGGAGTTTTTTCATAGCTGCAGAACATTTATTTTGCAATTCTTTCAATTGATAGTTGTACTCGTCTTTATCAGCTAAACTATTATCTTCTAGCCACTTCAGAGTTTCGTTACACTTTTGTTCAACCTTACTTTTTTCACTTTGACTTAATTTATTACCAGCAACGTCTAAAGATTGTTTTACGCTGAATAAATAACTTTCTAACTTATTCTTAGCTGCTATGTTCTCTCGTTGTTTTTCATCTTCTTCTTTGTACGTTTCTGCTTCATTCACCATTCTTTCAATTTCTTCTTTGGATAATCTGCCTTTATCATTTTTAATAATTATATTTTTGGATCGTCCAGAACTGGCATCTTTTGCAGATACATTTAAAATTCCATTAGCATCAATGTCAAAAGTTACATCAATTTTTGGGATTCCACGAGGTGCTGGTGGAATACCGGTTAAATCAAAAGTTCCAAGAAGATTATTATCTTTTGTCATCGGTCTCTCTCCTTCAAAAACTTGAATTGTAACTGCTGATTGGTTATCAGAATATGTTGTAAATGTTTGAGCTTGCTTACATGGAATTCTTGAGTTGCGTTCTATTATTTTAGACATGACTCCACCAGCTGTTTCTATGCCTAAAGATAGTGGTGCTACATCTACCAAAAGGACATCTTGAATATTAGAACTTTGATCTCCGCTAAGGATGGCGGCTTGAATAGCAGCTCCATAAGCAACAGCTTCGTCTGGATTAATAGATAAATTTAGTACTTTCCCAGAGAAAAAGTTTTGAAGTAGACTTTGAACTTTAGGAATACGGGTTGAGCCTCCAACTAAAACTATATCATCAATAGAAGACTTTTTCATTTTTGCATCATTCAAAGCTTTTTCTACAGGCTGGAGTGTTGATCGAAATAAATCAGAACAAAGCTCTTCAAATCTTGCTCGTGAAATTTTAGTGTAGAAATCAATTCCTTCATGCAAAGCATCAATTTCAATGCTAGATTCTGTGCTGGATGACAAGGTTCTTTTACTGCGTTCGCAAGCTGTTCTCAATCTTCTTATAGCTCTTGGACTTTTTCGAAGATCTTTATGATATTTTCTTTTAAATTCATCAGCAAAATAGTTGACCATTCGACTATCAAAATCTTCTCCGCCTAAATGAGTATCTCCTGCGGTAGCTTTTACTTCAAACAGAGAACCTTCATTAATTGTAAGAATAGAAACATCAAATGTACCTCCTCCAAGATCAAAAATAAGAACTGTTTTCTCACCTTTTAAGTTTTTGTCAAGGCCATAAGCTAAAGCAGCTGCAGTCGGTTCATTTATTATCCGTAAAACATTAATTCCAGCAATCACCCCTGCGTCTTTAGTAGCTTGTCTCTGAGAATCATTAAAATAAGCAGGCACTGTGACAACTGCATCATTGATTGAAGTTCCTAAAAACGCCTCAGCAGTTTCTTTCATCTTAGTCAAAACCATAGAACTGATTTCTTCGGGCGTAAACCTTTTCACTTCTCCTTTGTAATGTACTTCAATTTTAGGTATCCCGTTTTGGTTCGTGACCTTAAAAGGCCAATGCTTAAGATCTTCTTGAATTTTTGGATCATCATATTTTCGGCCGATAAGTCGTTTTGCATCGAATACGGTATTTTCAGGGTTCATAGCTACTTGATTCTTCGCAGCGTCTCCTATAAGCCGTTCAGTATCTGTGAACGCCACATAACTCGGCGTTGTTCTGTTGCCTTGATCGTTAGCAATGATTTCTACTTTACCATGTTGCCAAACGCCAACGCAAGAGTATGTTGTGCCAAGATCTATTCCTATTGCCGGTGATTTCTTAGGCATTATAGTAGTAAGTAAATGTATGTCACTAAAACACAAACTTCAATTTATACGAACATAAAAATATACGGCCGGACGTTTACGTTAGTCATAGCAGAACAACACTTCTCGCTAAACTGACGCAAATCTGGCGCGACCACTTGGTATATATACACTTCCTACTCATCTACAAAACATTTGAGGAGACTGGTACTCAGTATTTCACGAAAGGAGGTATCAGTTTCTTATTGGTTGAATGTATAATAAGATCGATAGAGCGTACCAATCAGGAACGTTCTAGAACCACTACGTTACACGAAACAAAATTCGAGCACGAAATGTCTATTGTAGCGTGCGACCTTTATTTCACCTTCCCCATTTGTTATTCGTTCAATAAAGGGCTAGGTCAGTGTTGCCAAGGTCTTTCATTCATTACTAATGTTGTTTAGTTCCGGTAGGTCAAGAAATAGTCATTTATTAAGCCTTTGTTTAGTTATAATAAATATTTGTCCGATGCAAGCTAATTTCCTATATTTTCCCAGGACATAAATGAATTTAATAATGTTGTGGAGTATCGTTAAAAAATGTGAAGTATTTGTTCCCAAATTTAAAATTCATAGTTGTACTGGTAATTATTTATTTCTGCGAGCCTTCAATTGCGTTAATAAATCAGGCGTCTATAATAGAAAATCCGATATGTTCAAACGTCTTCTATTGTGCAAGCTAGATAACGCACTAACTGATTACGCCAAATAGATTGAAAAAACTTTTTTTAAATAATATAATATGGATTTATGTACAAAAGTTAGTGTTACTTGTTCTATCCTTAGGTGTTAAATTATTTTCTGACAAAATATTGGCGAAAGTTTTTGCCTAGAAAAAAGACTAAAAGAAAGAAGATTAACGATAACATAAACTAGTGTAAACACTAATTATCAATATATTTTAAACACATTTTACTGGCTTCCATTTTGATATCAGTATGGTTGACATTTTTTTAAGTTGAAGAGTTTTTTTAAATATAATAATGGACGGAATAAAATGTTGTAGTGGTTTTTTATCTAGACCTATTCAGTGAAAATAAATCCGAAACAAAATGTCAAAATCCGTATTGTAGGTCTACAGGGATAACATGTTTAATGCTGCAGTAAGCTAGTGTTAGGCCTACTACAAAATTAAAATTTTACTTATGAAGACGCTTTTTAATTTTGCAGGTAGGCCTAAATGCTCAAATTTCAAAAATTATATTTTTTGCTCAAACATTACATGGTTTTAGCACAAAAACTGTATTTTGTCACAGTTATCTACATGGTAAAAAGAAAAAACCTTTTCTCCAGAATCGTCCCTACTACCATAATTATTATTTTTGCAATAACTTTTGACTCAAACATTTTTAATTAATGACCCTAAACATGTTGTAATACTTGTGCTTAAAAAAATGTTAAAATTAAAAATAATATGTTGTAAAAAAAGTTTAATTTTCTATTTTTTCTGAATTGAAAAAATGATTGTGAAATAAAAATATTTCTGTTTATTATGATTTTTCAGCTGAACTTTTTCGTCTTAGACTATGGAAATTTTTGCTACAGTTGTTAGAAAATGGACAAAGGTATATTTTAATATACCTTACACCTTTATATTTTTGCCGCTATTGTTTTGTAAAACTTACAAAAAAATTTTAAAAGGATGAGATACGAGTAATTTTATTTTATTTTATTTTTTGTACTAATACAATAAAAACTATTGTTTATTTTGATATAAAGATACAGTACAAGATTAAAATTAATGGATCAATTAAAGATCAAAATAAGTTAATAACCTCCTCAACTATATTGTTTGTTTTTTTAACTTTTCTCAGCTTTCTGTTTCTTTGAGTAACTCTGTGTGAAGGTATCATAAACAAATCATTAACAAGTTTCCACATAGGCTACATGGCTTGTATCAAAACTCGTATTTTTATGGTTGTACTAGCTGTTGCATCCGTTCTTCGCACGGGAATAATTCATGGTGTAAGCAGATAATACAATCAGTCTGATGGTAAATGTTGACAAAATTGTAACAAATATAGGTAAAAATTTGTATATTTATGAGTCCCCCAAAAGAGGGGTCGAGGATTGTCAAAAACGCTATATGACGCACCGTTTTCGAGATATTGACAATTTTTGTGAAAAAATGAAAAAGCCAAAAACTATTGCAATATAATCGAAGCCGACGGAGTAACGTGTTTGTTGAATAAAAAAATATATATATAAGTGAGTGGAACCGTCGCTCACTTATTTTACCCAATTTATGAAAGTCAAAATTCGATTGGTGTGAGGGGGTGAGTCCCCCAAGTGCATATACAATTTACGGTTGTATAGCCCGTACCTGGCAAAGATGGTGTGCCCTAATGAGAGGTCGAGAATTAGCAAAAATGTTCTAGGACGCACCGTTTTCGAGATATTGACGATTTGTGTGAAAAAATAATGAAAAAGGTCCAACATCTATATATATATAAAAGCCAAAACCCACTGACTCACTCATCACGATTTCTCAAAAACTACCGAACGGATTGGAATGAAATTTAGTATGTAGCTTCCTCTAGGGCCATAGGTGATCACTAAGAAAGGGTTTGAAAAAATTCGAAATTTTAGGGGGGGTTTGGGAGGATCAAATTTATTAAAAAACGATTTCTTCAAAACTACGGAACGGATTGGCATGAAATTTGGTATGTAGCTTCCTCTAGGGCCATATGTGCTTACTAAGAAAGGGTTTGGAGAAATTCGAAATTTTAGGGGGATTTGGGGGGATCAATGTTGTTAAATCACAATTTCTTCAAAACTACCGAACGGATTGGAATGAAATTTGGTATGTAGCTTCCTCTAGGGCCATAAGTTTTCACTAAAAAGGGTTTTAAAAAATTGGAAATTTTAGGGGGATTTGGGGGATTAAAGTTACTAAAATCATAATTTCAGATCTTTTATTATTATGACAATAGTGCTTTTATTATTTAAGATCTATATATATAAAAGCCAAATACCACTCACTGACTGAACACTTAAAAGGAATACAATTACGTTAAACAGACTGAAAATACCAACCACCACGGGCAACGCCGTACGGGTCAGCTAGTCTATACATATAAAAGCCAAATCTACTGACTCACTGATCTCGATTTCTCAAAAACTACTGAACGGATTGGAACGAAATTTATGTAGCTTCCTCTAAGGCCGTAGGGGCTGATAACAAAGGGTTTCAAAAAATTCGAAGTCTTAGGGGGTGTTTGGGGGTCAAAGTTACTAAATCACGATTTCTCCAATACCACTCAACGGATTGGAACGAAATTTTATATGTAGCTTCCTCTAGGGCCATAGATGCTGATAAGAAAGGGTTTTAACAAATTTGAAATCTTAGGGGGGTTTGGGGGTTAAAGTTACTAATGTAGTGTTCCCTTCCTATCACGTTTACCGTCGACTACAAAATAAACAGAGACACGACAATGAATGTGTTTTACTGAATAAAGGGTTTATTGGCTTATAACATACAAATTAGGTTACTGTAGTTACATTAGTTTTTTTTTTTTTTTAAATCTCGGGGTTAATGTTTTGGTTACCGGCTAGCTTAAACTGTTATAACAAAATACAATTGATTCTTCAAAAAAGTCATTAACAATTCATAATGTTCGATTCTTAAATACTAAAACAATATTAACATTAAAATTGATGATTATTTATAAACTTAGGCCTAATGAAAGTGAATGATTATTATGGGATGATTAAAGGTTGAATTGATGGATGATTACAATTTGGACTTAAACTAAAAGGTTATATTAAATTTAAAAGCTTGTCTTTGGTTGAATTTATATCTTAAGATTGAGGAGGTGGATGGATATTTGGTCAGTTAACTATTTGGAGATTTTCAATGTGAAATGGTGCTTGAAGGTAATACATGTGAAGCGATGCCAGAATTATTCAAAGTTGCACTCACCAAATTGAATGAAGGTTCATAATAATAACGAAATGTAAAATATCAATAATTACCAGTGTGTTGATTCAATTATTATAATACATTACTGGATATTGTGTACTTGCAGGTTGATGGTAATGAAAATGGTTTATTCTCTCAATTCAGAACAGTAAACTTGACTCTGCTTCCCACCTAACCATTTCTTCTTCCTCTCTCCTCAACCAATGCTTCCTCTTCTCTTTTCCATTTGGATTGGCCTAAATCTTAAACCTATATGATTTTACAATTATTATGAATGATTTTATATTAAGGTATGGAATGGGATATGAAGTTAATGGGGTATGTGTATTTATATTGGTGCTATCAGGGATTGGTGGTTTATGAAATGATCCCTGAAATGATGTGACTACTGTTTACTTTATATATTCGAATTTTGTATCATTACACTAATCACGATTTCTCCAAAACTACCAACCGGTTTGGAACGAATTTGGTATTTAGCTTCCTCTAGGGCCAAAGCTGTTAACTAAGAAAGGTTTTAAAAATTCAAAATTTTAAAGGGGATTTGGGGGGGTCAAAGTTACTAAAAAAAACCATTTAATGGATTGGAATGCAATTTGGTATGTAGCTTCCTCTAGTAGGGCCATAGGTGCTCGCTAAGAAAGGGTTTTAAAAAAATCGAAATATTATGGCATTTTGGGGGGGTCAAAGTTACTAAAAATCCCCATAAGAAAAATACATAGTGTAATATATTTATTGATATAATATATTTCTTGTTAATTTACTTTTAACTTTGATTTGTCTATCCGTGCAAAGCCGGATCGGGCCAACTAGTTGCAATATAATCGAAGCGGACGGTATAAAATGGAAATATCGTTTGAAAAAAATGTACAAATTACCAGCTCTCCCTTGAATGATAAGTTCTCAAATCGTTTTTATTGCTCTGAATAGTCTTCAGCTTCCAGTTTTGAAGTGTTCTGCACAATGAATACATTGCGAATGTTTTAAAATATTGTAGTTCTATTTCCAAGGTAACGTTTTTTATCTGATTTAATTGTTGAAACCTTAACAAAATAATAAATTACAAAATGTGAACATATTAGCTAAATATAATTATTGGTGTTTCGCAAATTCTTATTAAATCGTATTTAGTCTATAGGCTATCTACGGCCAGAACTCAAAATTTGGGTTCTTAATATTCGATTTTGGTAAAATTAGAAACAACCTAGATCTATAGTTTAGTCTGTTTAGACGCTGGGCTGAATTGATTCAGCTGTTTATACAGGGTTGAAAAAAAACCTTTCAGGACTTTACGATATGATTCCTCATACAAAAAAGGAGAAATAAACGGAATCAGGAAACTGACACATACTTTCTCCCTCATTATAGGAACTTAATTTTTTATTTTTAAGAGTAATTTTGCCATAAAAATCCATAAAATAACGGAAAAACCAACTTTTCTCAAAAACGGCTCAAACGATTTTGATTAAAATTTTATAGTTCATAGTAGTTTAGGTCCCTAATAAACTATAAAATTTTAATCAAAATCGTTAGAGCCGTCTTTGAGAAAAGTAGATTTTTCCATTATTTTAAGGGTTTTTATGGAAGAATTACCCTTAAAAATAAAAAATTCACAAAAATGAAAAAAACGCCTGGAGATAACGTGAATTATTACCTTCATACCAAATTTCATCAAAATCGGACGACTGGTTTAGGCTCTAGAGTAGAGTCCGCGGCAGTATAGCGTAAAATGGAGTGAGAGAAGGTCATTGACCTTGGACCACGCCCCCTTTTTTGGTTTTTTTGGTTCCTAACCTAAGCCAATTTTTGGGAATTTTGGATTTTAGGTTTTTTTTTTGGGGGTCCTAACCTAACCTAACATTTTTTGATTTTGGGGTTTTTTTGGGGGTCCTAACCTATCCTAACATTTTTTGGAATTTTTAGATTTTTGAAGATTTTGGAAATTTTTGATTTTTAAAGATTTTAGGGAATTTTGAGCCGCCATCTTTTTTTTTGGCAGCCATCTTGTTTTGTAATAATTAATATTTAATTTAATTTAATATTTTGCTTTGAAAAAAGTTTGGGTGTCATCAACCTCTACGGTCTACAAAATACCACTACAGGGGTCTCACGCAACTAGTTTGTCTTATCTATCTAGCCAATTTGACCAAAAGCATGTTATCGTGCTTTTTCAAAACATTAACGGGGTTTCATATCCATAGTACTGTGCACGGTATTATTGTACGACTTTACTACATTCGGTAATAGATCGACCAACTCGTATCTGCCGCGGGCCGTAAATTCACGCAACATTTGATTTTTAAAGCACGATTCAACCTTTCCACTATGACCGGTCTGGAAATGTTTCATCTTATGATTGTAAAATATCGATTCCAAAGCGGTCGCTACGCCTAACCCAGATTTTGACTTTATAGGCACAGGAAAAATACTTAGGTTAGCATACGAGTCTAGGCTATTTACTAACCAAACCCAAACTACAAAAAATAATACCTTGGAGATACATAACGTTATTTAACCTAACGGACATTAGCGGGAATTACTTATTAGCCAAACCCTGTTTTGACAATGACCACGACATCGACGAAAACGACGACAAAAACGACAACGACGACAAAAACGACGTCGAAGTTAACGACTACCACGACAAAAACGACGAAGACATCAACGAAAACGACGACGAATTTAACGTTGACCACGACGACAACGACAAAAACAGAGACGACAACTACAAAAACAGCGACGACCAAGATGACGAAGCGACGCTACGAGAACGCGATGAGAACGGAAGAGAGACCGTTCAATTCAACAACACATCTCAGATGTAGTCCCATAAGAGCCCAACACAGCCTAGCCTTATGCTATGGCGACACCACTACCCCGTCGACGAGACCTATGCCTATGTTCTTAACTAACCTAAAATATCCTACTTCTATGGGTTGCACAACAAATAGCCTAGAAGACAATGGTTAGTTGTTTTCTAACTTAACCTAAATAGGATACATTATCATAATCTAGTTGTGTATGCGCGCGCGCGCGTGTGTGTAACACTTTACTTCTATCGGTATTATTTTCAATTGTCAAATGGTAGCCTAAATAAATCTGGACAACTAGTTTAGCTTTTACATTAAAATTATCAATAATTACTTTATGTTGCGTTTCTTTTTACTCGATAATTTAACGCTTCTACGATGTTAACAGTGATATCTGTAAAACTCGAAAGAAACACCGAATCAAATCGTGTTATCAGTGAAGAAGTACATTTTAAAAATAATTTAAAACCCATCATATCCGATGATACTTCTTTAAGGGTAAATAATATATCTTATAAAAGGTACATAAGTAATTCAGCTAGATTGGCTTCGTATAAGAACAGTCCTGAACAATTAAAAGTAAAGTCTCAACAGTTTAGCGACTCTGGATTCTTTTACACCGGCGTTGGAGATCAAACGATATGTTTCTGTTGCGGAGGCGGTTTAAAAGATTGGGAAGACCAAGACGATCCTTGGACTGTACACGCGAAATGGTTCCACAAGTGCAAGTTCCTATTGTTAGCGAAAGGAAAAGACTTTGTGAATGCGGCTGGCAAATACGACTGTAATATTGTGGTACCGAAAAATCGAACTCTACCTACGACCGAGTGTAAAATCTGTTTATCGGACGAAGTTCAAGTAGTTTTCTACCCGTGCAAACATTTAATAGCTTGCGCTTCGTGCGCCTTGTGTTGTACACGCTGCAGTGTATGTAGAGAAAGCATAGAATCTTTTTCGAGAGTGTTTTTATCTTAGAGGACTTTATTCCATCGCATGGATCAGTATACTTACCTAGGAGATTACCGTGTTAAAAAAAAAGTATCAATGCGCCGACAATCTGTACAGTATGATTTTAAAATCAACTGTGGTGTGTAAACCAACTTTAAAGTTTCTTTTAAGAATCGTTAAAAAAAAA
>JAGFPH010010888.1:0-37469 GCA_018207615.1 Philaenus spumarius
TGACATTAATTATTAGGCACTTCCCGTAATCGGACCCCCCTCAACCTTATACTTGAATTAAAGCTCTCGACATGAAACTTTTGGGAAATTGTCAGAATTTAACATTTTTTAATTTTGGAAGCACCTTTTGGGCGGGAACGATTTTTTCGATTTTTTAAATTTCTTCATTTTCCCACTTTGAGCGCATTTAGCAAGAAAACGGTAAGAGATAGAAAACAATGTTAAATACAAAAGTTGTAGAAAATTTAATTTCAAACTAACGATTTTGCATCAAATTTAAGATCCAATCATCCGTTCAGCCGCTATTCACCCGAGAAGGAGCTCCGGCACACAATCCTTCAAATTTCCCATGTTAATCTTATGGAGATAATGTTTAATGAGTTTGAGTCCCCTGCCAAATAAAACAGCTGATTTAATGCTCGGTCACCTATGTACAAACGAGCCAAAGATTAACGAGATTATCGAATTTTCCAACTGCGAGCGAAGCGAAGCAGCCATTGAGGCCGAAGGCCGAGGTGAGGTTGGGACGCGAAGCGTCCAGGGGCAGAGCCCCTAGTTTATTTATAATGTGTATTAATGAATTTTATTATAACAACTGTTTAGAATCTAATCCTATTAAAATTGAATGACACTTTTGTTTCTCAAACGTACTCTCTACACCGTTTGTACTGATTTTTGTATCATGAGCGTTTTTTATAAGTTTAAGTATAATATTAAAATGACACGAACTTTAAAAAAATGTGCTATTAACCAAACTCAGCAATGGTTTTGGTTTTAATCACTTTCTTCTCGAAATTCCCCATTAATTCATACATTATCAAAAATAGGACATGGTGGGCTACCTATTGCCCTAAACGATTCCTGGCAAGAGCGATTAATTACTTCAATAAAACAGTTACTTTTCATGAATTATTTTATAAATCCATTAAAATGTTTGTACTCTGTTTGAGATTTAGATCAAAATAATGTTATCTAAAAATGTATATATTACTACGGTTTAGTATATACGAAGTAGTAAAAATATTGCGTAACTGTCACATCAACCTCTTCACCTTTTCCCCTTTTCGTTATCGCTTTTCCTCAATACACGATGACGCTCAACTTAAGTTACCTTACATTTGGTTTGTATGTACGTAAATCTCTCTCAGAAAATCGTGTTGAGTCCATTAATAATAATGGATTAGCTGTGTTAATGCTTTAGGTCGATAATCCCTTAGAATAAACTTTTACCCTAAATGTAAAAGCTTCTCAACAACGTAGATCGTTTCCAACATAGAAAACCTTTTGATATACCTACATTGAATCATCGACCTTGTATAATTATTGTGTTTACTGATTGTGCATATTTGTTAACAACAAAGGTTATAATATTACATATATAGCCTACATTTAACTTATTTAAGGAACTGATTTAGGTTTTTGTAGACTGATAAAACTCTGCAATGTTAAAATAGGAGGCGAATTTTGAACAAGAATATTTATTTCTTCTACTGCTTGGTAATTTACCCCAATTATATTACGAATATATTTTAAGAATACTTTTATTTTTAAGGAAAATTAAATTAGTAGGACTTCAAATGCTAAAATTTGGAACATATGTCTCCTATAAATGTCTTGCACAGTTTGTGTAGGCTTATCCTGCATCATCTCAGGAAATATTTATTTGGTAGGCTAAACAACGTATCAGTTTTAAACCCCTATTGTAAAAAGTAAGGTTTTTCTGAACATTCAAAAACGCGTTAGATAATTATAAAAAAACTAGGGGAGACCCCTTCGTGCTCCGCACGCCAACCCCCAATGGAACCTTCTAAAATCAAATGTCATGTTTTATTTATAATAAAGTTGTACGATTAATAATCAAAACTAAGATGATAAATGTTCAAATCAAATTATTTCTTATATTTGATAACAGCAGTTATAATAATGGTTAAAAGAACCAGCAAGGCTCAGGTCTACACTTTTAAACCATAACCTAAAAGCTAAAAATACAAAAATAATTGCTTCAAATTTTGAAATCAGCTGTTAATGGAAATATTGGAGCAAACAGCTATATTATCTGTTATTTTATTCAATTGGTTGCTATGGTAATAAATGTGATGGTTTATCATTCTAGGCCTAACCTAAGAATTTTTCCGACTAAATGTACAAATATTGAAATAAAAAAAGGTCTTTATCGAAATGAATTATAGCCTATGTTAATCAGGGAAAGTGTGGCTTTTTATTAGTAAAACTACTTTTTTTATCGGTTCAGTAGTGCCAAAGATTATCCCTTACATACAAACAAACTTTACCTCTTTATAATATTAGTATAAATGTATGAAAAATTAATAGAACAGCCTTGCAAAAATGACACTTCTAAGGTTTCTCTTTTATGTGTGTGTGTCAACGTGTATATTTTATAGGTTAATAAGTATCAGATTTTATTTACAAATATAATTTACATTAACTGTCATTTTATTTTATAGAACAGCTGTTTTATGTTTTTAATTTATTTATTTAATACCAAATGTTTTAATGTAAACAAAGCAGACGTTTTTAAATTCTCATGTATTTCTTATGGGGATTTTTCGTTTTTCGGGGACCTCAAAAACCCCTTAGTTTTTAATTTTAGAAAAAAATTATATTTTTCCCTCGTTCCTTAAATTGATACCTTTAATTTGATACTTCTCCCATCATCCTCCGATTTACCAAATTCCCACAATTTTGAATCTAAAATTTCGCTTACAGAATTATATATAGGGATAAGTGAAAAATGTTTGTGGCAGTGCAATAAGTAGAAATATTACGATACTAACTGTTGAATCCCACCAAACCTAGAAAGAAAATATTATTTTAAGAATAAAGCTGTCTCAATATTGCAAAGTAGAAATACGAAATTTAGACAAAGTCAAACGTACATCCTTTATATGGTCTTCCAAATTCTATAGATCAACTGATGAGTTCAATGAAGACGACACATGCGCATTGGTTCTAATGCGGAACCCATGTAATGTAAGGTTTGTACATATCAGCATAATTGTCTTAGACTTTCAGTATCCTCAAACTTGACTCACATAATTCTACTCAAGAGACATAACTGCAACAAATTTATCCTAACCACGAAGAAATTAGTTGCAAATACCCTTGAAAAATCATTATATTTTGTCACCCAAATGTGTTGGTTATTATATCAAAGTTGTTTATAAAACAATATAGGCAAAAATCTTGTGAACTTTTCAATCATATTTATATAATATTTTGACAACACAACCAAATTCAAACCATTATCCTACTATACTATTAAATAAAACTTGTATAACGACAATATTATTAAAGTCCCTCTTCCCTACATACAAACAAAATCCAAGGTTCAATATGCTCTATTTACTATATTTAAGTTATAAGAAATCTGACTAACTATTATGCACACGTACCTGGGTTATAAATATTATGCTTTGTATGAAAACTAAATGTATAAAATCTCTTTTCATCTGCAAGCATCTAGGAAAATAGGTCACTAAGCACATACCTGTATAAGACTCTTCGATATGTCAGAAATGTTGAATTCTAGCTATTTGAGATTGTTTATATGGAATTTAAATATGATTTATACAACTGAGCTATTGTTCAAACAAGAAGGACGCACAGTAAAATTTACAAAATTATACATAAAGCCTAAATACAACTTTTATAATGCCATATACAGGAAAACTAATATTGATAAATGATTTTTATTTTACCTTGCGTTTTGTGATCTAGCGTCCTTTTAGGTTGACGACCTCGGTTTCAACTGCACTGAGTCATTTTCAAGTCACTTATATAAAAATCACACTACAACAATCACATTAGTTTAACAATTAAATAGTTCACAATAATTACAATTACCGTGGTTAAACGGTTCGTCAATTCTTGTATAAAATATAAAAAATATGTAAATATATTTTTATATTAAAAATATAAAAATATAATAAATTGTAGCGATTGCCCAAAGTTTTACAGACGGGCAGGTCGTTCCACCAAAGGTTCCAGGAACATAAACCTAAAAATGCTGTTAAACAGAGTTCAACCTTCGCTGAACACCTAGTCGAATCAGGACACCTATACCGTTCTATCCAAGAAAATATGGAAATAATAAAAACGTGCAACAAAAGCAGGGAAATGGATGTACTAGAAGAGTTCCAAATATATAAATATTCCAAAAACAGCCCTTCAGAAATACTAAATGATAAACTGAAATTCAAATCTAATTCGTTGTACGACAAAATAATAGACATATTATAACAGTGAAGCATAAACTTTAATCCTCCCCCACTTTCACTCAATCCGGACATACAACCATTTCAAGTTTAACTACGTACGCGAGAGGATGCATCCATATTTTTTACATTTTATACAAGAACTGACGAACCGTTTAACCGCGGTAATTGTAATTATTGTGAACTATTTAATTGTTGAACTAATGTGATTGTTGTAGTGTGATTTGTATATGAGTGACTTGAAAATGACTCAGTGCAGTTGAAACCGAGGTCGTCAACCTAAAAGGACGCTAGATCACATAACGCAAGGTAAAATAAAAATCATTTATTAAATTATTGTGATCAAGAAGTAGGACTTATAATGAAAA
The DNA here is from genome assembly GCA_018207615.1 of Philaenus spumarius. Taxonomy (NCBI): domain Eukaryota; kingdom Metazoa; phylum Arthropoda; class Insecta; order Hemiptera; family Aphrophoridae; genus Philaenus; species Philaenus spumarius. Next base: position 4,604 of record JAGFPH010010888.1, read on the forward strand.
ACTAATATTGAATTTCTGGCTCTATGAAATTATTAATTAAACAACAATGTATTTTATAGTTTTATATTATAATTTTGTCAAAGTGTTACATAATTGTTAAACCTAAGGTGTAAGAAAATATATCAACGTCCGTTATATGAAGTTACAAAATAATTTTGTTTTAATTAAATAATTTTACATACTTTCTATTGAAACATAATTTTAAATGCTTTTGTTTTTTGTTCTTAAAAAGTCAGTAATTTATCATGTTTTTTGTTTTAAATAGTGATAAAACATCAAGTAAATTTAAAGGGTAATAAATTTAACCAAGTGGTATTATATTTTCAAGTGATTATAGTATTAAATTAATATTCCAACAAAATTTATCAATGACCCCTTTGCATTGCTAATCACAATAATAACATAGTTTTATTTATTTTTTAAATAATTAGCAGAGAGAATAAAGTTAAAATAAAAGTAGCTAACTTTAGTTTTAATTTGTATGCAATAAATTTACTGTAATAAACGGTAACAGGAACTGGCACATACTTTCTCACAAACATATTTAAATTTTTAAACAGATTCACTGTGACTTCATAATTTTATTAGTGGTAGGAGAAGTGATATTAAAGTAGGAGATTAACTAATTAATACATATTATTATTATGAGCTAGAGAGAAAAGTATTCAATCGATTTCGAACAAATTTGCACCAAACACCAAACACGTCAACTAGGCCTGTATTGTTGCACGATAAAAGGTTTTGAACAACAATCCCCTTTTTGGCCAAAAACCCCACAAAATCAATTATTATTATTATTATTAGCTAAACAAGAATTTTTAGAAAGATGTGTTTTTTGCATATGATAGGGTACATTAAGAACTACAAATAAGCCAAATATTATCAAAATCGTTAGGGCCGTTTTTTTTTTATATAAAAGCAATAACTGATTTTTGGGGGGTTTTATGGACAAAAAATTATTTGTTTTACAAAAATTTTCAAAACCTTTTTTCGTGCATCTATACAGGCCTAATTGGCATGTTTAGTGCAAATTTGTTCGAAATCGATAGAATAGTTTTCTTTCTAGCTTTGTATACATACAGACATTCAGACAGACAATTTGTAAAAAACACTTTTTTGAACTCAGAGGGTCCCAAAACGGATATTTCATAAAAAATCTCAACATCGATCTTTTTGCGATCACTATACTTTCTCTATACTATAGTATAATGAGAAAGTAACAAAGGTGGTAAGTTATGGATAGAAATCCACAGTGATAGAAACAAAGTGAATTATGCATTCTACTTGTCTTATATCTATAATTAATTACGGTATGCGTATAATGATGTTTTACAAGCAATAGTAGTTGCTACTTACACTTCATGAATTTAGGCTGAAGACTAATTCATTTCTTAATTTTGTTTCCTATAATATTTAAATATCATTAACAATAAAACGTGAAAACATTTTTGCTAAATTTAAAATGGTGTAATATTTATGATAAACGTTTGCACTTGACATATATTTGAACATTGCGAAGGATTATATTTGATGTATGTGTATGTATATTTGAGGCTATAGGCAATGTATAATCCTCCTTTTTACCGTACCCAAATATTTAACATGCAGGTTTTATTAAATACATATAATTGATTATTTAAATGGTTAAAGCATTTTAAATCGAGACAATTTATTTTGACAAATTTAGTCCACTTTTAACCGAATAATATTTAAACTGTAATACTTTGCAAATAAAAAGCAATTGTTTATACTATCCAAAGTAATACTTAAAATGATTGGTTTCGAGTTTAAAAATTTGTAATTAAATAATTGTATTTCAGTATTGGAAAGTTTTTAAATTACTAAACAGGGACGTACGAATATTATAGAACTGTTTTGAATATAATAATTATGTAAAACATCTACATGTGTAAATAATCAACTTTTTCCAGTTTTAAATAGAATCGAGGTCTTTTGGCAGTTTAACTTTTACCGCTTTTCGCAATAAATATAACATATTTTACCAACATTTTAGAGTTTTTAAGTGCTATTTAAAGAAATAGTATTTTTAGACGCTTTATTTTAAAGTGGTATTATAAATATAGCAACTTTTTTGTGCAACTTATAAATATCAAACTTATATTTTTCAAATATTTTAGATTCCTAAAAGTTCAGTTTAAAATAATTTTACTTGTGTTAATCCATTTCAATCACAATCATATCCAATTCCATATATACCGTTATTTTTTCTCCCGTACTTTAAAATCAGCTCTTTACTTTTCTTTGTACAAAAATGCTAAATTTGTATTTTATTTTTTCATTACCTGATAATTTTCACCACATTATCAGTTATCTAATTTAACTTTGATTTGTCACTAGATTAGTTGCACAGAAAACCTGCTTCTTATTACTGGACCATTTTTTATTTTTTTCTAATCTCACACAATTTAGTTGTTTGTTAAAATATTTCAAAACGTATTTTGAAATCATTTGTATTTTACAATGTACATAAGAAATTTAAATATGCCAGTTAACCCGAAATTTAAACTTAAATATGTATACAATATGTGGACCATTATTTATAGTGAAACTGTTACCGCAACAAATGCATAACCCATTACTTCCCTAGCGTTTACTCGCGAGCCAGTACACGTCACGAACAGCTGATGCAATCACTCTTTGGTGTAAAGCGTAGACCGTATCCATTGAATTCCCTGTACTGCTCTATATGTGCATACTACAGTTGTATCTGCTTAAATTACACCCATTTCCTTCCTTTTAAAATCCAAACTTATTTCTATATTATAAAATATAAACAAAAACTTTAATTATAAATTTTTATAATTCGATTTAGTTACATTACATATGCCGTCATCAATTAATTAGTAGTGTAATAAGATTTATACTATCCACCGAAGGTACTTTGTAGAATTCCGTTTTAAGGAAAAAACCACTCAATATCCTTGCACTTAATACGTGAAGCAGTTTTTGGTGAACACAACTCCTCCCTTATTTCTGGACCAAATTTAATGTTTGAGTTGCCAAAAAATTCATCCCATTTCGAAGTTTTGCAATAAGGTTTTAGATGTCCAAAATTTGTATTCTTAATGGCGTGAGCTAATCTCAAGGTCGGGTTTTCCCCACAAGATTAACATGGAACGAATTTCAAACCATTTCTATACAAAACAGCTGTTTATAATAAGAAACAAACTAATCCAGCTGCTTTCGTGGATGTAAATAATGATTTTTAAATAACAAATAATACAGTTGGTTCGGATGTCCAGCTTTTAGTACAAAATAATATTTTAAGTTAGGCCTATACTGAACCAACACATGTTTCAATACACACAAAACAATAAAAACTTGCGTTCAGGAATTTTAAAATAAGAAAAACTATGTTACATCCTAATTAAAAATAAATAGGACATAGAGTAGACCTATTTATTGATAATATACGGTAATTGATAGTGAGTAACTTTTTGATTAGGTTTTTCATTAAGTGTACACCTGATCCTTACTGGTTCTTTTAACCTTTATTATAACTGTTGTTATAAAATATAGGCCTACAAAATAATTTGATTTGAACATTTAACATGATTTACCATCTTAGTTTTGAGGTTATTATTAATCCTACTCCTTTACTATAAATAAAACATAACATATGTTTTTAGAGGGTCCCATCGGGGGTTGGCGTGCTGAGCACGCATGGGTCCCCGCTAGTTTACTACGATTACGTTAAACAGTCTGTGTTAGCTGCCTTTTAAATGACGTCACTGCTGAAAACATGTCGACAAAACTTTAGTAAAATCGTAGAATTTACTAAATATTGCGTTTGTTTTGTTTTCCTTAATAGTTTAGTAGTTAAAATAATAAGAACTTTTCACTTAATACTGATACAAGACGATACCCAAATTAGAATCTACATATTTTCCACAGAAAGTATAATGTGAAATTCATTCAATTTAACTTCTCTTCTAGTCCTCAAGTCATAAAAAGATCCATTTATTTAAGACACAATGTTTTTGTTGTTTTCGTTATATCAATTATCTTCTGCTTAATCAAAATGTTATTAAATGAAAACAATGAATAAACAAACTGCACAAACAATAACAAACCAACGAAACATAAAGTAAGTTTTCAAAATCAATACTTACAGTTCAGTCAGGAAAACGTATTCAACCAAACAAAAATAATTTACAATAATTAATCCCAATACTTACACTAAACATAAATTTATTAGTAACAATTTATAATTTTTTTGTAAATTCCTGCTTGAAGAACACAAATATCGAAAATTATTAAGTTATAATTAAGAAGAGAAAGATGGTGGTAGTATTTATTTTAAGCGTTTTTTTTATATATAAAAGTGGTTGCTCACTATACTCTTAACCGTTTTGTAACCATTATGGAGAAACCGAAGTCTTAAGAACCAAACGAAATAAAGACGAGCGCTCAAACAACTATTATGTTACCTTTGACAATAATATTCTTAATCATGTATAAGGTAAGCTAACATTAGTAACATTAATAAATCATATAAGCATACGTAAGATTCTTGTTCCCGTTAATTATCCTTGGATTTAACATCCCTTGTTGTGTAGGGTAATCCCACATGATTTGCGAACTGTCGTGAGCTTTACACCTGTGCTTACCTCTCCCTAGCAGGGTTAGACTACGATCTGATAATAGAGAATTAATTATAAATGTATATAAGTTGTATTTAATACAAATTCAACTGTTTGACTTATTACTGTAGCTTGACCAATTATGTTGGGAGGAATACAACATGCAATGATCTTAGCTATACTTATAAAAGCCAAATACCATTGACTCATTGACTCACTGACTCATCACTGTTTCTCCAAAAACACGAGGCCTACAAACATGAAATTTATCACTAATACTCTTTATAGGCTCTAGACGCGCACTAAGAAAGGGTTTCGGAAAATTCGAAATTTTAGGAGGGGTTTTGGGGGGTCAAAGTTACTAAAACACGATTTATCAAAACCTACCGAACGTATTGGAATGAAATTTGGTATGTAGTTTCCTCTAGGGCCATATATGCTCGCTAAGAAAGGGTTTTAAAAAATTCGAAATTTTAGGGGGTTTGGGGGGATCAAAGTTACTAAATCACGATTTTTCTAAAACTATCGAACGGATTTGAATGAAATTTGATATGTAGTTTCCTCTAGGGCCATAGATGCTCGCTAAGAAAGGGTTGCAAAAAATTCAAAATTTAAGGGAGTTTTAGGGGGTCAAAGTTACTAAATCACGATTTATCAAAACCTACTGAACGGATTGGAATTAAATTTGGTATGTAGTTTCCTCTAGGGCCATAGATGCTCGCTAAGAAAGGATTTTAAAAAATTCGAAATTTTGGGGGTTTGGGGGGGGGTCAAATTTACCAAATCACGATTTCTCTAAAACCATCGAACGGATTGGAATGAAATTTTTTATGTAGTTTCCCCTAGGGCCTTAGGTGGTCGCTATGAAATTTTTTAAAAAAATTCTAAATTTTTAGGGAGGTTTGGGGGTCAAATTCACTACAAAAAAAAACATCGAACGGTTTGGTATGTAGCTTCCTCTAGGGCCCTAGGTACTCGCTAAGAAAGGGTTTTAAAAAATTAGAAATTTTAGGGGGGTTTGGGGGGTCAAAGTTACTAAAAAGAAACACCGAACGGATTGGAATGAAATTTATTATGTAGCTTCCTCTAGGGTCCTAGGTGCTCGCTAAGAAAGAGTTTTAAAAAAATCTAAATTTTAGGGGAGATTTGGGGGGGGGGTCAAAATTACTAAAAATACCCATAAGAAATACATATTGTAATATATTTATTGATATAATATATTTTTTGTTAATATACATTTAACTTTGATTTGTCTATCCGTGCAAAGCCGGGTCGAGCCAGCTAGTCCATTATAAATACAAAATTACATTTACATCGTAATGTGTTGGTCATCTTAAGCCTTAAAATATAAATTTTGAAAACATCAGATGATAACAAATCTATAAGTTATTTATATTGAAGTCTACAAACATTAAAAACAAAGATCGTTTCATAGCATCTTAACAATAAGTTGTATCTTTTGTGCTGTTTTTAAATATAGTTAATTATTGCTAAAAAGTTATAATATTTTGGATAGTAACTAGTATTTAAAGATTAACAGAAGAACGGATTGACATATTCTCATTGTTTTATTTAAAAAAATAACTTTTGTAAAAATATGACGCTTTTATTATACGCTAGTCATTTATAAAGAAGATTTATTTAGGCCTATACAATACAAATGTAACACTACCACATTGCTTTTCAGAGATATTTAAGTTTTCAGGCTACGATTTAAAAAACTATATTTCTTTTCATTTGGGAACATTTTTGGAATTGGTAGTAAAAAATATCTGCTTGAGTACGTTAGAAAATCTGCATACCGTTAAAATAAGATCCAAATTAAAACTTGTGTAAGTGGAAGTTAAATTTGAAGATTTGGCAAGTAGAATAATGACTCAGGTTTCACACTGGGGCACTGGTATCATACCTTGTTATATAATCTGCATTTGTGTACAATAAGTAAACATTAAAAACCATTTTACTTAAAATCAGGTTTCTTGAAACAAGAATATTGTGTTGTATGTCTTACGTAATCATTAGATTTAATATTTAGGTTTTATGATTAAATACTCAGGCTAAGAGCTAGTTCCTACGATAAATTATTAAAAGTGATAGCCAGTATTGCATAAAATTCAATTTGAAATGTACACTAAGTCATTATAGAATGTTGTAAAACAAGTAAATATTACACACATAAGCGTAATTGACGTTTGGTAGCATACTATCTTTACGTTAATTCATTAGTAATCATTAATTCATTGTCAGAAGTGTAACGCTTAATTTATTATATTAATGTCAAGAAAATTTGGTATGTAGCTTCCTTTAGGGCCGTAGGTGCTCGCTAAGAAATCTTTTCAAAAATACGAAATTTTAGTGGGGGGGGGGGGTGGGGGGGGTCAAAAGTACCAAAAAAAAAAAACCGAACGGATTGGAATGAAATTTGGTATGTAACTTCCTCTAGGGCCCTAGGTCCTCGCTAAGAAAAGTTTTCCAAAATTTCGAAATTTTAGGGGGTTTGGGGGTGTCAAAGTTATTAAAAATCCCCATATTTAACTTTGATTTGTCTCACTGATTTGAATAAAAACCCCGACGAGATTTAAAGAACACATATCACAAATTAAGTACAACGGGCCTGAAAAATCTAGCGTTGCGGAGCACATTCTTGAAACAAACCATAACTTGGAAATATCCAATGTTAGGTTAAAAAAGAAGTGACTTCAAACAAGTTATTGAACAGCTTGAAAGCATTTCCATTTTTCAGGCTGACAATAATTATATGTTATTAAATGCAGATAAAGAGCCTATTCCTAACTCGTTCTTAATTGTTTTCTTTACTTAGGACTGGATACGAACCTTTAGCAATAGATAGTACTGTATTTATTATTGGTAATAGTTTTTAAATTTTATTTATTTATTAACTTTCAGTTATTTGTATTTTTTTAAACAGTAGGCCTAAATTATTTATATTTTGTTGATCTGTATTTGTTAATATTGGATTTTAAAGGTTATGTTATTTTATTTTATTAAGTATTTTATTTCTTTTGTTTGTTATTTATTTCTTTAGGCCTATTAGTTTATTTTTTTTATTTTTATTACTGTTTAACTGTTTATAGTTTTAGTAGACCAGTTTGTTATTTTTTGTATTTAATAGTTTTATAATTTATTGTTAAATTGGCTTTTATTGTTAATAATAGATACTTGGTAGTAGATTTAATGTGGCTCCTCCAATTCCACCACCAGGTCGGGCTTGGATTAATCGGTATGGGGAGGAGTGGGCGGAGGGCGGGTATATATAGCTCTGTAATTGTCTGTATACTTTAGTAGTATTAAAACCCTCTGAGGATGATGACCATGTCATCGAAATGTACATAAGGGTAACGTATTAAACACTAGCTGACCCGTACGGTGTTGCCCGTGGTGGTTGGTATTTTCAGTCTTTTTAACATAATTGTATTCTTTTTAAGTGTTAAGTCAGTGAGTGGTATTTGGCTTTTATATATATATAGATCTTAAATAATAAAAGCACTATTGTCATAATAATAAAAGATCTGAAATTATGATTTTAGTAACTTTGATCCCCCCAAACCCCTCCTAAAATTTCTAAATTTTTCATACCCTTTCTTAGTGAGCAATTATGACCCTAGAGGAAGCTACATACCAAATTTCATTCCAATTCGTTCGGTAGTTTTGAAGAAATCATGATTTAATAACTTTGATCCCCCTTAACACCCCTAAAATTTCGAATTTTTTGAAACCCTTTCTTATTGAGCACCTATGGCCCTAGAGGCAGCCACATACCAAATTTCATTCCAATTCGTTCGGTAGTTTTGAAGAAATCGTGATTTAATAACTTTGATCCCCCTTAACACCCCTAAACTTTCGAATTTTTAAAACCCGTCCTTAGTGAACACTTATGGCCCTAGAGGAAGCTACTTACCAAATTTCATTCCAATCCGTTAGATGGTTTTAGAGAAATCGTGATTTTGTAACTTTGACTCCCCCAAACCTCCCTAAAATGTCGAATTTTTTAAACCCTTTCTTAACGAGCATCTATGGCCCTAGAGGAAGCTACATACCAAATTTAATTCCAATCGTTCGGTAGTTTTGATGAAATCGTGATTTAATAACTTTGATAACCCCAAACCCCCCTAAAATTTCGAATTTTTTTAAAAACTTTCTTAGCGAGTACCTTGGGCCCTAGGGGAAGATACATATCAAATTTCATTCCAATCCGTTCGATGGTTTTAGAGAAATCGTGATTTTGTAACTTTGACCCCCACTAAACCCCCCTAAAATTTCGAATTTCTTTAAACCCTTTCTTAGCGAGCATATATGGAACTAGAGGAAGCTAAATACCACATTTAATTCCAATTCATTCGGTAGGTTTTGAGAAATCATGATTTAGTAACTTTGACCCCTCAAAAACCCCCCTAAAATTTCGAATTTTTGGAAACCCTTTCTTAGCGCGCGTCTAGAGCCTATAAAGAGTATTAGTGCCAAATTTCATGTTTGTAGGCCTCGTGGTTTTGGAGAAACTGTGATGAGTCAATGAGTCAATGAATCAATGGTATTTGGCTTTTATAAGTATAGATAACTTACAATTTAGTTATTTAGTTATTGTTTTTGGTCGTTGTTTTGTGGTTCGGTGTTTTTATTCAAATCAGTGTGATTTTGTCGCCACAGTGCTCTTTTATTTGTTTGATTTATCTCTCCGTGCAAAGCCGGATTGGGCCAGCTAGTACTATATATTTACCAATATGATTTAAAATATTAGTTAAACATTTAACACGTATGACCTATGGCATGCATTCGCTGTAAAAAAATGTTTTATTGTACACTTTTCCAAAAATAAAAAAACATGAAATTTTATAGAAATTTTAGTATGATACTAAACCAGCTATCGAGCCATCCTTTAAAGCCGCGGTCACACTAGGCTGTTTAGCAGCCGCTACTAACTAGCCGCTGGTAATATTGCCAGCAGGCAGCGGAGAAGAAAGGGTTCACATTAGAATACACAAGACTGGTTAAGTAGCCGCTAGTACAGTTGTTACCGCACAATTTTTCTTGGATTGTTTCACCTTTCATTTTTGTACGTATCACGTAAGCTTTTCATTTTCAATAGGAACAAACCTATTTCGTTGCTGAAGTTCTTGCAATAAGTCACTATATGCTGCATCTTTGGCATTTCTGTTAGTATAGTCTGCAGAATAAGCGTAATTTTGACACAGGCAAGGATAATTTTGGAATAAATCTAAATTGTATAATGTCTTTGCCCAACTGGTTGTTTGTCTCAACCATATTCACGAAATGAAATATTATAAAATATAAAGCAATATACAACACTACGTAAAACTAACACACGTCTTATTTCACCAGCTGCTAGTGAGCTACTAGGGGTTCACATTGGCTGCCTGCGCCAGGGTGGAGGTCACGTGACTGCTAGCGGATGGTAGGCAGTGTTAAAAAGTTAAACATGTTCGACTTCTGTTTTCGGCTAGTAAATACTAGACCACTGGTATTATCCAGCCGCTAGTTCTGGGTCAGACTAAGCTGCTTGCTGACAATATTACCAGCGGCTAGTTAGTAGCGGCTGCCAAACAGCCTAGTGTGACCGCGGCCTAAGCGTGTTCAAAATAAAAACCTTTTGACAGTTTTTCCAGGTGAATAAATGTTTTAAAATTAAACCTACATGAAACTTACGAGTACTATTTAGATCGTTCAGCTTCCTTCGTCAATTCCGAGCGATACTGTACCTGTATAAACTTATAAATCTAAATTTGTAGTAAGAACCACGATAAGTTTTACTTTAAACTTTAAATGTACATTTTGTATGCTTGTCTTAACTATTGCAACTATATACAGTATTTTTAAATTTAAAGCTACATATAACAGCACAGAACACTAAAAAAAATAGCAACATTTAACACTTTAATAAAAATTGTATTATAATTTCCATTTCTTTGTTTTCGAATCTCCATTTTTGTTGTACTATTTTGTAGAAAAATGTATAAATTGTAAAAAAATATGAAAAGATGGAACACTTTTTCGAGACATCGTCTCTTGTGTGTTTTTTTTTTAACTGTCAAAATCGTTTTCCCCGTTTTCAAAAACATATAACACGATACCCCACACTGTATTTTTAAAATTTTGGCCCAAAAACGTGACACCGATACGACTCACGCTAGAAAGCTCAAAAGCTTTTCAACTCTCCGCAACACAATTATGAAGATTTTGGCACCACTAGAAGATTTCTACGACATCTGTGAGTGCATATATCGTGATAACAGACACACACACAAAATTATCGCATGATATATTTATTTCAATACTTCGGCATTTTAATGCAAGCCGAAGTAAAATAAACCTCTGTTACGACATTGAAATCTTGCCCACTCAGTCTGAACAAAGTAAATTCAACTTAAATTCTAATTGCGTGTTTTTTCAAACTGATGTTCACCCTTTTGAAGCTAAAAATAATAATAGTTTACACATTGTATACAATATGTTAAAATCTTTTTGTAGATTTATACATTGCTAATATTTCTTCCGCTTAGTATTTAGTCAATCGGCATAAGCAAGCAATCTGAGCGTGTATCTGCCAATTTAGTTTTTCTTTTTATCGCTATATTTTTACTATTTACTTTAATTATGTATATAACTTCTTTGTGTAGTCAAAAACAATAAATATCTGATTTAAGGGTATTTTTAGATTTTTCTTGATCTATGCATTAATGGATCTAAATATTGTATTTAAAACATTTATACAATCTATATATAAATTCCAGCTTTTTATTCACTCGCTTCTTACTGATAATACTTAACCTATTTTGATGATTCTTTTTTTATTTAAAAGATAATTTCATGTTCTAAGTTACTGTGAAGCTTATATTTTATTTTCACTTTTATTTTGGTTACATTCCGAGTTTTAAAGTTGCATCAGTATGCTACAACTAAATTAATAGGAAATAATTGGTTCTAAACAGCTGTTAACCTAATTGAGTTTCAAATAAATAAGTTATTTACTTTCCTCAACTGTCAACAGATGATTTAGGTTATGTTATTGTTGATGTGTTTTATGTCTGATTTGTTGCTGTGTATGTTGGTGTGTTTTGTTTAGTGTTTGGTTCAAACTATTAAGTTTTGTTTAGGCTTTTTATTTTTGACATCCCTGAAAATAAGAAGTTGAATACTTTTAATAAATAAAAAATTTGGAAAACCAGTTGTATTTCGTTACTTTACATCAAAATTGGTCGAATTTCGACCACAGAATATACTCGTTTTTATAATTACAAATACAGTGAATCAACACTTGTTTACACTGATTCCTTAATGTCACGGAAACGTACGCTTGTAAAATTGAATTTTATGGCTACGTTATAGTGGCATGCACAAAAATTATAATTATTAGAAAAATAAGAACCAAAATATGTAATTGTGGAAATAATTAGCAAACGTGACAACGATATTTTCGCAAACGTAATAAAGTATGTAAGCAGAAGCCCTTTGAATAAGCTTTGTCAAAAAAATCAACACATGATCACAAATTAAATTAAGTTATTATCAGTTTAACTAATTAATATTAACGTTTTAATATTACTCAATTGGAATATGGGTACACAAATAAGAGCATGCTAATAAACTTCTTTTTTCAATGATTTTAATTTAAATTTGTGAGGAACGGTTATAACAGAGACCAAATATTCACAATTAATAGGATGAATTGTAATCATTGACAATTATGTTTAAATTCATCTGTTGAACACATTATCAGAGGAAATGGGTCAGTTAAACAATCGCTTACCCAGTTAGCACCGTACTTTTAGGTAACTTTTATTAGAAATATAAATTACAATGTTTCCAAAGAAAAAAATGTATGTTAAAAACCACTTTTAAATACGATTGTAATAATATATTTGAGGTTTAGATTTGCGTTTATTTAAAATATGTTCAAATGATATACTTAACTAACCTAACATTAAGTTAACAAAAAATTAATTTATTTTATTGTTTAAAAAACAAAATTATTTATTTTAAAACATTAATAAATAAAACAAAGAACTGAAACTAAAAATAAAAAATATATAATGTTTCAAAATAATTTATCTGTTTTATTACAGTAATATTACATGATCATAATTTACAAGATTTATAGAACTGAGATAAGATGACAGTATAATAAAATGTTAGGTAGTTAAATAAAGATATAGACATACATTTCCTAAAACGCGTGTTTATGATATATAAAAATAACGTAATTTACAGTGTCATAAACGGAAATGTATTTAATTACAAGTTATAGACAGTATTAATTTTGTCTATGTTTTATTTTAACTAATGTTGATAACATTCTAAAATTATAAAATTATATTTTCATTAATGTTTTTCATACAACTTATATACAACATTGTTTTAATTGATTCAAGTTGTTGCTTTAATAATGCTCAAACAAGTTATTATTGACTGAAAGTATGTATAACGACGTAAGCAAATTAAAATTTCATATTTAAAATTTCTATTTAATGTTTGTGTAATTTTTAAATATTTGGCACCACTGAAATAATTAAGCAGATGTTAACTAGAAATTTAAGGGATAGTAAATAAAAAATAAACACAACAATATTATTAAACATTTATAAGTCATAACAAATATATGTACACACTCACACTTTGTTCATGATTTGTCCAGGAGAAATATTTTACATAAATAAATGTTATTTACTATCCCATAAATTTCTATTATAATGTTTACCTCGTAAAAAAAAAATATTTGTTCGAATAATTTTAACGTTCGGATGTGAGGAAATAAGCTACCGTGACGAAATCTTATCGATATGCCTAGAATTATTTCAATTCCTATGCACTTTATAAGTCTAGAAATCGTGAAAGCATTTTCAATGTCAATGCAGTTTTAACACGAATAAAATACTTTAGTAGTAACAATAAATAATTTATAAAACTTAAACTCGTCTTTTTATCTTCAAACACACTCAGGTAAAGTTGACTTATCACACGGAAATTTCTTGAATTTGAACACGCTTTTTCATTGTACTTGGAGTCTGAGGACATCCTTGTTGCCTAAGGATACCGGTTTGGTTACACTGGGGGGGTTGAGCTTTTGGCGGAGGAGGAGGTTCAGGAATCGAAGGACTTGTAACTACTTCAGGAGGTTCACTGTACACCGGAGGACAGTTCGATCCTCTTCTAGCTCCTGAAGGCGGTGACGATTTTAATTCTTGTAGCGGTAACTCTACCATCGTAGTCGATGAAGACATGTGATGTCCTCCTAAAACTTCGGCTAAGGCTTGTTTCCCATCGGCGTCACCAGAACTGCTTGAACAACTGTTGATTTCGGCTAGCTCCTCTTTTTTCTTCTTTTTCTTTTCATTAGAAGAACGGTCGCGTTGATGGTATATACCAGCAAATATTAGTACATTGAGCAGAAGAAGGAAACAACCGACGGCTATCGTTACAGTAAGGGCAGTCGTGTAGCTCTGATAGTGACTGGAAGCAAGTTTACGTAGTAGATTGTTATTATTTGGTCGTGCCTCTGGTGTTTGTGTGGTCGCGTTCGGTGGACATTCTGTAGTGGATAACTCTGAACGATTTGGAACAGTTGTGGTTCTAGCCGACGTTGCTGGAGGTGATGATTGAGTCGTTGTTGTTGGAGGTGGAGGAAAATTTGGTCTTTGTTGGAGCTGCGGTCTTACTGAACCTGTAATGTAAAAGACAACAAATTGCATTTAATATTTAGTTAGATCGTATCTTAAAATCTTTAAAATATACAGATTTAAATTTGTTTTCATAACGTTCGACTCTATGATTACTATAAGACTCTAAATAGTAATTCAGTACCTTATATTGTTCCGTCAATGACGTCGTTATGCGTATTTATATGATGCGTTTCGGGACGTCTATCCCATTATCAGAATATCTCGTGAATGGAGATCCTCAAAACATTAAGTACAAAACACACAAACACATAAAACAACAACACGTTTAAAAACACAGTCAATAGGTGTACACCTCATGGCTACCGGATGCCGACCGTCTGTCCCTTATCTGTGTGTACTCGAAACTATTATTTGTAACGGGTTTCCTGGATTCTTATCGCTGCGTTCGATCGAAATTCAATTTTCCATTTAATAGATTCAATAATAGGTGTTCTTGTTTTTGTTTTCTTTTTTAAATACCCTATACGTTTCGAACCCTTTCACAGTGTTTTAAATTTACCTTTACTACAAATCTTTATAGGTTTTAAGTTTCCGCCGAAATCGGCGTAACTGTGGTTTCCGTCAATTAAATGTCGGGCGTAATTTGACTTGTTACCCATGACGGTCTCTTTTGCAAGTGCTCTTTAAAACGCACCTTAAATGCTCTTCCTGTTTGGCCAATGTCGATTTTGTCACAGTTGTTATTTTGTAGACGCCTGTTTGACATTCCAGCGGTCTTGCGTTTTGTGGGTGGAGTAATTTTTGAAGGTTGTTATTGGTGCTGAAGCCTATATTGTACTATTAATTTTCTTAAAGGTAGAAGAGATTACCTTGGAAAGAGTACTGCCGTATTCTGTTGACACAAATATTAACTTCACTTTCACTTTCGAAGGTCTCTTGGATTTTTTAATGTGTATTAAGAGCGGTTTTTCAATCGCAGAGGTTTTGCATCAGTTTTTTTGTGAAGATATATTTAATTATATTTAACTCTTCCTGGTAATCGCGTGGTTCTAAAGGTATAGTGATAAGTGTATGGATCATGCTGTTATAAGCTACCAATTTTTGAGATGGTGGATTGAGTGGACACAGATAAGGGACAGGCAGTCGACATCCGGTAGAAATTAGGTATACACCTACTAAATGTGTTTTTAAATGTGTTGTTGTTTCATGTTTTTGTGTGTTTTGTACGTAATGTTTTGACAATATCCGTTCACGAGATATTCTGATGATGCGATAGGCCGACATCAGTATAAATACACAAAAAGAGGTCACTGATGGAACAATATAAGGTATTGTTCTTACAACATAGAGACATAGATACTGAAAAATGAATATATACACTAAGTTACCAAATGATTTTATTTTATTGAAAGGGTCAATAGTTTAAAAAGTGCTAATATTTAATCTACAGGACATTAAACATACACTTTATTGGAATAAATTCTATAAATCAGTAATTAATTTATACTCAATATGTGATAAACTCACTTTGACTAGATTTAGTGTCAATGATAGGCCAGTCGGTAGGGGTCAATTTAGACCAGTTCCAGTAATTTACAATACGGCTGATTTTTCTTATATGTACATTAAAGTATGTAGATTAACATAAAAAACAATTTACCAGTCTATCGATTTCACAAAGTCGAAAAAAAAATCGATTATAATTTTTTTTCGATTATCCTTAATATTTCGAGCTGGGATGAAGATAGAGAAAAATAAAAATACCACCGTGTAGGGGAGGTATTTTTCAACAAAAAAGGTCATATGTATTTATTTCGTCCGAGCAATGGTTTGTCTGGAAAAAATTCGATAATGCAGGTATGTATTTTGCAGCAGGGGAAATCACTAAAAGGGGACATCTTATTCATATATTAAGCGTTGGCTCATTCTAAATTGACCGAATTTTAATATATCGAATTGAAACTTGGTATAGGAGTTAAAATATATATTTTAAACGTTTATGCTGAGTCTCAGCTTGTTATCTGGAAAATTACCCGATCTAGGAGTCGATTTCGATTTTAGGAGTACCGGACCCACGAACTAATTTCAATCTATTCCAGTTTCGTCAATTTTTGGAATATCAACATAAAATTTGTTTTACAAGTTGAGTACACCAGTATCAATATTCTTAGTAAGTATGCACGATTTTTGTCATGCTATTTTTAAAAACGAGGCGATTGAAAATAGTCTTCTGTTTTGCCTATCTCGTTTTAACTAAAACACCTTTGGATTCAACGACTCCATTTTCGACATTTTTGAACATATCGATTTTAAAATTGGTACATAAGTTAAAAACACAATTATTTTTGCTATACTTATTTTAAAAACTATATTAAAAAAATTTACTAATCTGCAGCCGATTAACTCAAGCGTTTTGATGAAAAATCCAAAAAGGTCTAAAATTATACTTTTTTAAGTTACTTGTGCTTTGAAAAGTAAATAATAAAAAAGGTTTATACTCCTTGATCTTGTTTGAATCTATATATTTAACTTGTAAAAAAAACTTTCAGGTTGATATTTTAAAAAGTTTCTAAACTGGAGCTGTTTAAAATGAATTAGTGGGTCCGGTACTCCTAAAATCGATAATCGAAATCGACTCCTAGATCGGGTCATTTTCAAGATAACAAGCTGAGACTCAGCATAAGTGTTTAAAATATATATTTTAACTCCTACGGCAAGTTTCAATTCGATATATTTATTATTAAAATTCGGCCAATTTAGAATGAACCAAAACTTCATATATGAATAAGATGTCCCCTTTTAGTGATTTCCCCTGCTGCAAAATACAAACCTGCATTATCGAATTTTTTCCAGACAAACCATTGCTCGGACGAAATAAATACACATGACCTTTTTTGTTGAAAAATACCTTCCCTACACTGGTGTATTTTTTATTTTTCTCTATCTTCATCCCAGCTCGAAATATTAGGGATAATCGAAAAAAAAATGATAATCGATTTTTTTTCGACTTTGGGAAATTGATAGACTGGTAAAATTATTGTTATGTTAATCTACATACTTTAAGGTAATTATAAAAAAAAATCAGCCGTATTGCAAATTACTGGTAGTTGTAACCTATACCGACTGGGCTATGAGGAAAGAAAAGTAATACCAGATTAATCATAACAGAGAATAAAAAAAATATAACAACGCACCATCGTAATATTGTGACCCTTCTTCTTGAAAGTGATGATGCCTCATACTTAGTTCCTCTAGACCCGGTTGGTGTAGCTGAGGTATAAGGTTAAGCCATAACGACATTTTGTGACCTCTGTAGTGAGTTCTAACCTCAGTCTTGGTACCTATCAATACAAATTTTAATTACTAAATGTGGCAAAAACATTTCCGAAAAGCGATATTCAATGTATGAAAGTAAAAAAAAAAACATTTAATATTGCATTCATCAACAAAATAAATTGTATAATTATGTGCAGTTGTATTAATTTAGTAATTAGTGTACATTATTAAAATAATGTAAACGAAGTTAACATATTATTACGATCTTACCAAGTTCTAAGTACAATTGATTAATGGAGTCGTATGTGTCCCAGAATGGAGTTTCATTGTTACTATGACTTGGTGGTAAGTTTGAGCCGTTTGGATCTCTGAAAATAAAATCATTTAAATACTTTACAATGAGAAAAGAAGAAATAGTAGGGTTACGTGATCAATACAAGTATGCGTTGTGTTGAAAAGCCAACAGAATTGGACCATTTAAGTTTCTATACATAATAATCGTTTTTATTTAATAATCCAGATTATAATAAATTCTAAAAAATTCAATACATATTTACGTATTGTCCAATTAACATCGTGATGAACATTAATCAATAACACAAATTGTATTATTTAATTAAGAAATGTGTTACTTAAGATGTAACGTAAAATCGATTGTTCGTATACAATTATTTACGTTAATAGTTTGTTTTAAATTACATTTACAGGGTAGAAAATATCTTTCGAGTAGTGTTCAAATATTATATTTATTAACGACATTTATTTGGCTATCTCAAATATGTTATAAATTCAACTAATAGAAATTTACATTACTGGTTTTTTTTTATTCTTAAAATAGCTCATATAAGCCATTAAGATTGGTAGTGTTTTATTAAAACTCTAATTGGTCTCAATTATTTATTTTACTAACGCAAGTTTTATTTCCTTTTACATAAAGAAACATTCCCCTTTTGAATATAAGTACGAATCTCTTAAGTTTATTATTTATTGTAGTTGAATTGTTCTACAAACATTTATTAAGAATACAAATTATGATTACAAAAACCCACAAACTACACAGCCAACCAAATATAAATATAAATAAATGGAATTCGTCAAATAGTAATGTGTATTACCATCACCTTTACTTTTGTATAAGTGTTATAAAAAATATTAAAAATGTATTTATATCTTTAGTCAAATCTATAAGAAATTATTTAAAGGTTTTTTTTATATAAAAATATAACGTTACCCTTTTCTTGCGAAATTAGCTAGGTAATGAATCAGCTGTTTCGATATAGCGGCATCTTGATTTGTATAGTTGTGTGGAAAATGAGGCTCCCCTCCAATCAGGGGAAACCCCAACACGTAAGGCACATCTTCACCCCTGACACTACCCAACCTCTGAAAAAACAAACACAACAAAATATGTAAAGAAAATATACTTCATAAGTTGTCTCTTTTTACTTTTAGACATTTAAGTTAAGGGATATAAACTAAACATAAGACAAAAATAGTTCAAAATATTTAAATGAGACGTGTATTTAAACAAATTATAATCATTTTATAATAGCAAGTTTTTTATATCTTAAAACAATCTAATCTATGAATATATTCATAGTGAAAAATAAATAAATGTAAGTAAAACTAAATAAAAAAGTAATTTATTTAAAATGATGTTATATTTGTTTGTTTATAAAAGTACATTTCCTTTAGTACAATAATACATTAGTATAGATAAACAGATTCGTTTAGCATTCAAAAGGAAATTCATCACGATTTTATCTAAGTACACGTTGTGTCGTCTTAAACAAATTTAACAAAAAGATGTTTTACAGAAAAATGTAATAATTTACAACAAAATAATAATCCGGAATGTCCCAAGATTATAAAAGAGCCAGTTTGTAATTACTTTCTTGAAATCACACTGATCTAGTAGTTCGAATTTAAAATGCTCTACTGAAAAACGCGCAGCATGAGGTTCGTGAGATAGGTATCGACCGATACTGGCTAAAACACTAAGAACCAATAAAAACCTTGTTAAAACTTTATAACTTTCACAAGGCATCAAAACCAAATAGGGTCATTTACCATCAAAACTCAAGCACGCTGTAGAACACAAGTTTTTTTAAGAAGTTCCCTCAAAGAATTATTTTTGTACAAACTCAATACATAAAATGTACACACAAACTCAATAAAAATTTATTTTTATATCATTAAAGTAAACTTCTTTCTTCTCAAAAATTTATGTTTATTAAAAATACGTATAAAGCACTTTTTATCGTTAGTAGTTTGAACTTTCGATTGTTTTCGTTATAATCATATACTTGTCCCATATAAAATGGGAATTATTTAATTTTTAGACATATTATTTTGCATTTTATTACATTTGTATTTCACACGCGTTGTGGGTCGATTCGAATATTTAACTTATTATCGTCATCTTTGTTTATTATATTTTATTTTATGGGTATTCAGTACAATTTATATTAAGTATGATTTTAGCCAGGGTTGTTGCAGATATATTGTGTTTACGATTAGTTAACATATTTTAATGAAGTGGTATTTTATTTGTAAGTTATTAACAATAATTAAGGTATTAAATTGTTGTTAATTTTATGGATGTCATTTTTATCTATTTATTTCTTCATAACGCATTATTTTTTGTAAATTTGTAAGTTTTGAAGGCAAGTGTTTATTTTCTATGTGTGTGTTAATTTCTTGTTTATGTCAATTTTAGGTAATTTATTTGTTCTAGTTATTTTTTTTTTTTTTTAAGTCTGTTATATATATATAAATTTTAAACTAAGAATGCCAACCTAGCAGACGGTCTATAGACCAGTGCTGGACAAGTGTTTTTTTTAAATGTGAAATGTTTGTGTTATTTATAATTTCTTAAATAAAGCACTATTAATCGTATACTTGTTCGTTTAAATTTTCGGATTATGTACCTGATATTAGGAAGTAAACATATATTTTTTATAAATATCATATATTTTAGCTTTTATGGTATCCAGGTATATAATGCACAAATGTTTTACCGAAATATTTATACCTGACTGAAAGTACCTGATTATTAATATCTATGTATTTTAATAGTACATTTATTTTATGGATATATATATATATATATGTTTATTATGGATATATTATTTTAATATATCTGGATATTTTTAATGTGCAGCCTAGTGAATATTATTTCGTAATACAAATATTTTTATTTAAGAAATTATTTAATAATATTTTGAAGATATTAACATTAGTGCCAAGAATATATAAGTTTCTTGGCACTAAAGTTTAAAATATTTCATGCTCATTAAATTTCATTAAGTAGAAATCTGGATTTTCTAAGAGTTGTTACCTGAGGGAATTCCCTTTCACTAGACTGATGGTGGAAGTGCATAAAATACGTCCTGCCCCCGCGAACTGTATGTAGATACCCCACTCTAATTAAGGGAGAAGCAGTGTGTCCGTCACTCAGAACCTCGAGAGTAGCGTCTCTAACGTTTAACGGATTCTGAACCGGTCGTTCCCAATCAGTGTACTCGTTTTTTAAAGTCGAAAATATCTCATTCAGGTGAAAATAATAAGCGTTGCGGACGTATGTTCTTAGTATTCTGTCTCGTCTTGATTCATTAAACCCGAATTCCAAGTCCTGAGCACTTAAGTCTAGATACGATTCGGTCGTTGTAAGACCGAAAAGCAAGTCTTTCTCGGCAAAATCTGCCATTTCAAAACCGACCCCTCTCTTTTCGTTGACCAAGTCCGTGAGTGCCGCACTTCCTAATGCACTGTTAAACAACACCGCTCCGTCGACGAAGGGAGCGAAGCCCGGCAGGAATCTCGGAGGATCGACTTGAACTTGCAGAAGTTCCGACAGGGATTTGGTCCTAAGGCATGGTGCGAGGTCGTCTTCCACTAGGTCGCCATGACAACCGGTCTGCTCTGCTACTTTTCTCTTTACAGCTAAAGGCTCCCTTTGTAGCGCCCATGGACTGAGTCCAGATCCACTGAGAAGCACGACTCGGTTCAACAGCTCTGTAAAACAAACACACAATTATGTGTGTAAAAATTAACCTAAGATTTAAATTCTAACCTTTACCACTATTCATAAGAAATACAAGACCAAATAATTATCAAAATACGTTATTTACGGTTAATAACTGTCTCTCTACATTATATTACCAAGAGTATTATTCATTTGTTAAAACAAATTATAGTTAATTATTTATAGAATATAATATTATAGCTTAATTTTCTTCGGTATTTACAGCCAATAATTAATTAATCCAATAAAACACATGTATATCAAGTGAAATGTTATAATTCTTAGATTTAGGACTTACGGCCTTCAATATTCCTTTATCGTCGTTAAACAACGGCCCTTTCGGCCATTCAGCCATTTTCAAGTTTATTATCTGCTTTCCCTTCGACATTTACACAAACATTTACACATAATTACACAACGATTACATAAAAAATAAAAACACTTACACGCCCGTATTGCTAAAACATATTGTGTACTTACCGGGTCATCGTCGTATGTAGTCGCTCACGAGTCAATATGTTTTAGCAATACGGGCGTGCGAGTGTGTCTTTTATTTACTATGTAATCTTTGTATAAGTATTTGTGTAAATGACGAAAATAAACCTGATAATAAACTTTAAAATGGCTAAATAGCAGAAACGGCCGTCGTTTAGCGACGATAATGGAATTTTGAAGTCGGTAAGTAATAAATGTAATAACTAGTAATCAATATTCGAAATGTTTACTAACAATTGTTATAAAATGTTATATATTTTGATATTCGGTTAAGTCTCTAAATAATACGTTGAAGTTTTATAATACCAAAAATGTATACTCATATTTTAAGTAAACTATTTTAAAACGTATAATAATTGCTTTTATATAAGTAGCTTTTTGCAGCTCTGTTATTTGTTTCAAAGAAAATGTGTTATTCGCGTTATTTTAAAGGCATGTTTTATAAATTGGAAATAAACTTTATAATTGCTATGAGAAAAACGAAAGATTTTGTAATAATTAAGTATTGGTGGTGTTAGATAGGTTTAATTTATTTCCGAGATTAAAGTTAACGTTTTATGTTTTTTTTTTCTTTAAGTTTTAATTAAACAATATTAAAATAAAGTTAAAAAACTTCAATATAATGTTAAACAAAATTTAATTTTTAATTAGAATAAAAATTACCTCAACAATTGATTTGCTAATATATTATCCAGCATCAAAATCATTTCAACAAAACTTAAACTATCTTTTAAAAATACAATTTTAAAATAAATAAATGTGTATATGTAAAAATCTCCACTACATCATCTACGTGGAAAATATTATGTATTACTTAATTGAAAAATATTGATTCATGAAAAATAAAATAATAATTTAATTGATGTATTATACTGTGAGTACCCAAAACTTGGCCAAAATACCTTTGCATGTAGCTACATGATATGTTCCATTTTTTAATGCTTGCAGACATACTGGATTGTTAATTATTTACTAACTTTAATTTATTAAAATATTTTCATTTACTTGTACAGGAATATTACTAAATAATAGAATTATTTAAACATCCAAAATAACAATTCATCATTCGGGAAATATATATATTTTATGATAATGAAAATCGCAGTGTCACAAACGAATGTATTGAATATACTGCAGGTTTCTATTTAATGAATCTTAATACACTTTCCACTTTACTTCATGTGCTGAGTAAACTTCTCTGACTCCATTTAGTTGGGTTTTGTTTCATATTACAAACAAACTTATGGATACAGACTAAGGTACATATTTATATAAACAACTTATAAAACCCAAATAGCCCAGACGGTATAGGCTACAACTACCAGTAATTTGCAAAACGGCTGAATTTTTTTTATAAGTACATTAAAGTATGTAGATTAACATAAAAAAAGTTTACCAGTCTATCGATTTCCTAAAGTCGAAAAAAATGTATTATAATTTTTTTTTCGATTATCCTTAATATTTCGAGCTGGGATGAAGATAGAGGAAAATAAAAAATACCACCGTATAGGGGAGGTATTTTTCAACAAAAAAAGTCATATGTATTTATTTCGTCCGAGCAATGGTTTGTCTGGAAAAAATTCGATAATGCAGGTATGTATTTTGCAGCAGGGAAAATCACTAAAAGGGGACATCTTATTCATATATGAAGCGTTGGCTCATTCTAAATTAGCCGAATTTTAATATATCGAATTGAAACTTGAAATAGGAGTTAAAATATATATTTTAAACATTTATGCTGAGTCTCAGCTTGTTATCTTGAAAATGACCCGATCTAGGAGTCGATTTCGATTATCGATTTTAGGAGTACCGGACTCACGAACTAATTTCAATCTATTTCAGTTTCGTAAATTTTTTGAATATCAACGTCAAATTTGTTTTACAAGTTGAGTACACCAGTATAAATATTCTTAGTAAGTATGAACGATTTTTTTCATGTTATTTTTAAAAACGAGGCGCTTTAAAATGGTCTTCTGTTTTACCTATCTCGTTTTAACTATAACACCTTTGGATTCAACGACTCCATTTTCGACATTTTTGAACATATCTATTTAAAAATTGGTACAGAAGTTAAAAACACGATTGTTTTTTGCTATACTTATTTTAAAAACTATATTTAAAAAATTGACTAATCTGCAGCCGATTAACTCAAGCGTTTTGATGAAAAATCTAAAGAGGTCTAAAATTATACTTTTTTAAGTTACTTGTGCTTTGAAAAGTAAATAATAAAAAAGGTTTATACTCCTTGATCTTGTTTGAATCTATATATTTAACGTGTACAAAAACTTTCAGGTTGATATTTTGAAAATTGTCTAAACTGGAGCTGTTTAAAATGAATTGGTGGGTCCGGTACTCCTAAAATCGAGAAACCCATTAATAATTCAAGTTGCTCTAGATCGGGTAATTTTCAAGATAACAAGCTGAGACTCAGCATATATGTTTAAAATATATATTTTAACTCCTATGTCAAGTTTCAATTCGATATATTAAAATTCGGCCAATTTAGAATGAGCCAACGCTTCATATATATGAATAAGATGTCCCCTTTTAGTGATTTCCCCTGCTGCAAAATACATACCAGCATTATCGAATTTGTTCCAGACAAACCATTGCTCGGACGAAATAAATACATATATGACCTTTTTTGTTGAAAAATACTTCCTCTACACGGTGGTATTTTTATTTTCCTCTATCTTCATCTCAGCTCGAAATATTAAGGATAATCGATTTTTTTTCGACTTTGGGAAATCGATAGACTAATAAACTTTTTTGTATGTTAATCTACATACTTGAATGTACTTATAAAAAAAAATCAGCCGTATTGCAAATTACTGGAACTTTTGGTCTAAATTTACCTCTACCGACTGGCCTATAACTGAGGTTTCCTTTTTTTTATATACGATAATAAGAAATGTTAAAGTTACATGTGGGATAAAGATGTATATATAAAAATGTTTTTAATTTTACAATAGACTAGATTTTTGTACATCGCATGACAAAAAGAACAATATATCTTTTACAATTAGGTCACGAAAGCATTATTCAGGTTACAGGTCGAGACGAGCTACTACGGTGATCGTTGCATCCATGCAATAAATGACTTTTCTCTCTTTCCTCTCCATGTCAATGTTAAACCGTGTTTATTTACTGCCCATTTAACTTTGTTAAGCTAACGAGATGACTGTAGGATTATGTGTCGGGGAAAACGTTTGCAATGTACTCTACTCTACATTAAGCTATCTGCATAGCCACTGACAATCTATGAGGTTTTATATTGTTCGAACTAAATCAATCCTGTGTATGCTGTGAACAGTTTCAATTCCATTATACAAATTCTACACGTTTAATCCTTTTATCGTTAATCACTGATAAATATATCTGTGGAATTGACTATATATGTTTGTTATCATTGTAAAAAAAGTCTAAAATAACTCACAATAATATTAATTAAAAGTGAATGAATATATTTGTTTAAATATGATCTAAACACACGAGCAGTTATTTAGTAATTTGTTTTAATACCTGTTATAAATTATGAATACACATTAAACACTTGAATTCGACAAACATAATATTACGTCCTATGTAATAAGCGACCAAGGAATCAAAGTTGTTTTTTTTTAAAGTCAAAGTTATTTTTTTCTGTTGTTTGTAGTGTTATATTTATTTGTTTTTTATTAATATTTTTGCATCAATAGTTATATGAAAATATAACATACAGGCATACAACCTTCTAAATAAACTGTTTCGAACTTATTTTATGCAATTAAATGTATTGCGTTGCTTTGCGTATGAGATATATTTTACATTACGTGAGTCCTACAGCACTTAAAAGGCAATTTATGGTTTTGTAAGCAACAACTTTTGCATTTAATGTTTATTAGAAATGTAGCCCAGTTTTCCGTTATACGCGTCTTTTCATCGAAAAACGCGTTTTTTAATTTTTAACCATCGTAAATATTCTCCAAATTTGACGAACGAGGCGCACAACGTCCGAAAATATTATAAAAACTGGATTTACGATTTTTTTTTTCTGTTAAAGTCCATTAGTTCACTTTTAAACCCAACCTTGGACGGGGTTTTTGTTCGTCATTTTTAAAACAATACATTCTTATGCTTAAAAGAGCAGTTTTTATCAAAGTTTTGCACCTTTTTCCTTATTTTTCCCATTACACCAAATCTAACAACTTTAAACATAGAAGCAGCAATGTTAACGAAAATGGATTTGTTTAAAAAACAAATTTTCTAATCGCCAAATATAGTAGTTATATCTCAATCCAAAAGTGTTCCATAGCTTTTTTGTAGAGAAAGGTCCAAAGAATTCACATATGTCAGTAAACAATGTATTCAAATAAAATGTACTAAGTTATTAGCTCAAGAAACAAAAAATGTTCAGTTAATAAACGTAAAGTTCAACTTTAGGCAACATAGGTAACATTTTTCGTATTTTTTTCAAAATGTACAAAAGTTTTGTAATTTAGTTATAAATAGAACTGTATAAAAATATACATCAATTTTAAATGTCTTACTTTGAAAACACCAGTTTTTGTGTACGTACTACAAGACTGCTAACAAAACTAGGCCTAGTTTGAATAGTAATTTAGGAATATATGCTTTGCTCAAAAATTAAATATTATTATAAGAAAGTGTAGAGAATAAATCAAAGAATTAAACAGTATACTTATAAATTATTATTTCAAACTAGTATTTGACTTAGTGTTCCTTGAATTACAAAATTATATCAAACGAATAAAAACCCTCGCGTAGGAGTCCTATACAAGATGACATTTATAAGCACACATGCAAAGCGTAAAAAACGCCGAGTTAACTGTATTTCCCAGGACTCTACGAATAAAATCTTTACAGTAAATTTGGATTGTTTTACACGAAACGAAAAATTTAAGTATCGTCTACAAACCGATGAAAACAATCTATACAAATATATCGAATTGTAAGAGCTATCTCGAGTGCTGTTTCATTGGTTGAAAACTGCAAAATTGCAAGGGTTTACAAGAAATCAAATAACATTTAAATTATAAGAGTGGCGAATATTTTGAAGGCAGCATTAGAAAGTCCAGATGTTTACGAATTCAATGGTATACAGTTATTCTGTTCAAAACAGGTTGTTTTTCTAACCGTTATACGGCTTGGAAATGTGACAAAAAGTGAATAGTTTCTCCGAGTATTGTCCAGCCCTGGTTTAGTAAGTGAATATACGTTTTAGAAAGAAATTGTAAATGCAAAAATTGAGGTTTAAAACATTACCTTTCCAATGTTTTTTTTTTTTTTTGAGATTAGAAGATTTTTTATTGGGTGAAATATTCGATACAATCACGCATTACAAATGTGTTGTCGCGGTACGAAGTGACTACACTGGTGTGTAGTCTGCTTCTTTGATTGTTGAAAGATCATGTGGGGCTTAAACAAAATATATTTTCTTAAGCTACAACTTTCATATTTCATGTTTTTTTTAAAAAAGCCCCATCGTTTACCCGCTAAAACACAACAACCGTTTTTTGTAGCCTTTCGACTCCTCCAAAACCGGAGTAAGAAATAGTTATACTTTTTTTTTTAAATTATGATAAAAAGAACCTGTGGGTGAAAGATCTCAATTGGGTGTATTCATTCTAACAAAAGCCTTATTATTGATCATACTACCCGTACTAAATGTAAAATTTTAAATAGCGTAACTTTTGTTTGCGCATGGAATGTATGTATTTTTATTTGTTTAATGTATGTATTTGTTAGTTGTTTCTATAATCAGAGAACTTCTATAAAACCATAATTTTAAGGAATATTTTTTCACAATTTAGTTTTTTAATTTAATAATCAGGTCAAAATCTCTTATTTATTTTAGTTACTTTTTGTACAATGTAGAATTATATTAAATCAAGATTTAAAAAAGCCCAGTGGTTTTATCACTAGCTCTTTAAATCGTGGATAGTCCGTTGGGATAAAAATGCTAATTTTATTGAAGTTTTTTGTCCAACGAATTTCTATGGCTAGAAAGTTATTGCGAAATTAAGGTGTGAATATTGAAAAAATCATAGTCCATATGCATGAAATTGGCCGCTAGGCATTTTTTTATGCACTTTTATACATAAAAGTGGATTTTTTAATATTTTTTAATGGTTTTTTAAATATCTTTTCTTGAAATGGCTAAAGCTGGGATTAAAGTGCAACAAACATTTTAATCACTGCAAAGGAACAGAATGTCTTAACAGAAACAACATTGAAGATTTTATGCAAGAAACTTCGCTACCAGAAACTGAAATTATGGAAATTGAAGTAGAACCACAATTTTGGGTGAACGAAGAAGAAGGCGACTTTGAAAACAATGAGTATTGCAGCAGTGAAAACTTTTCTGACGGTGAACCTTCTCCAAAAATTAAAAAAAAATAATAATTCATTATACAAATTATTCACATAGTTGTAAAAAAATAAACAGAAGTTTTTTTTTTAAAGAAAATTAAAGTTTTTTCATTTATCTTTGTTATTTTGTATTGTAGAATTATAATTATTTTTAAATTTCAGTCTGAGAGGGGGGGGAATGGTGAAAATTTAGGAAAAACTGGAAAATAAAAAATTTAGAAACAAAAATCTATAAATGTTCTTAACTAACTATAAAATTGAGAAAAATCTTAAAGCTTTACTTTTTTTAATTTCCGCCATTTTAGGTCATCTATTTTGAATTTTAGAATTTTTACATTGGATTCATGATCAGCGACCATAAAAACCCCCGAGTACATAAATTTTCCCCGATGTTTTTAATATTAAAACGTTTATAAACATTTTTTTCTGCATGCATGCGAATTTTGCAATTATAGATGCAATTATTGGCTAAAAAATGCCCTTATGGTTCAAAATGATCCCATATGTAATTCAAAACTTGTATAATACCAACAAAATAAATGCATACATTTAGCCATTTCAAAGAGAAATATTTAAATATCAGTTGGAAAAATAGAAAAATAGCAAAAAATTCACTTTGTATGCATAAAAGTGCATAAAAAATGCCTAGCGGCCAATTTCGTGTATACGGACTATGATTTTTCAATATTCACACCGTAAAAGTAACTTTCTAGCCAATTTGATGGACAAAACTTTTTACCAAAATCAGTATTTTTTTATTATTTCTAACTGACTAGTATATTAACTTGTCCAATCAAATCTTCAAACCGAACCATAATGTCACTACAATAAATGTGTTTACATTACAGTGTTTAGTTCGTAAAATATTTAACTATTTAAAAATGTATTAATATTTTAAAGTTAAACTCACAGAGTACCTCAAGGTACCTAGACATATTACTGAAAATACTCAGAAATAACATTTTATATTGTTTATAATTGGATATGAAATTGTGTGCAGTAGGGAAATAAATACCTTTCGCTACAGGTGATACTGCTAAAAAATTCGCCAACGCTGCACCAGTGCCATGACCCATCAGTGTAATGCGATCCGGGTCCCCACCGAAGGCAGGGAGGTTTTCTCTCAACCAATGAAGACCTGCAACTAGATCCATAAGGCCAAAATTTCCTTGAGCACTACCTTTTGCTCCGGTTTTGAGAAAACCTAAACGAAAATATAAACAGAGTTTAAATAGTTATGAAATAATTTTGCGATTATTACAACGTATTAGGTACAAAAAAGTTATTAAGTTTCTGTAAATACGAAAATTTTAATTTTGTGCGTGAAACTTATTACAGTTTATGATAGTATTGAAATCAAATATTTCATTTAAAAAAAGATGTTTATTAGATGCCTACAAAGATATTAGATGTTTACAGGAAAACTCCCACACTAGCAAGATCTGCCGGCGAGTAGGCAATCGCCTAGGACGCCTGAACTGAGGGGCGCCTGAGGGGGGGATTTTTTACTGACAACGATTTTAATCGAACAGGGTTAGCATAAAACATCGATCTAAATGGATTGGTTTCAACATTGTCTAAGCTCAAGGCCAGAAAACAAAAAATTTAAACTTTGATATTCTTGTTTGATTAATTATTATTCAATGTCAAGTTACATTGCACCTTTCTTTAAACAATAAATTATTCATTATTAGGCTATTTAATTATTTTATTTAAAATTTCTACAATTTAATGATAAACTTTCAATAAATGATAAATTTTGAACATATTTTAAGTAAACAAACAAAAGAGCACTGTGGCGACAAAAACACACTGGTTTGAATAAAAACCCCGAACCACAAAACAAGGAACAAAAACAATAACTAAACAACTAATATAGTACTGAGTAGTGTTAAAACCCTCTGAGGATGATGACCATGTCATTGAAATGTACATAAGGGTAACGTATTAAACATAACTTGCAATTTAGTTGTTTAGTTATTTTTTTTGTTCCTTGTTTTGTGGTTCAGAGTTTTTATTCAAATCAGAGTGGTATTTTAAGTGTTATTTTTTATATTTCCTGCAAGTGATTGGCTGAATCGACTCCACTAGTAGTAGGGAGAATAAATAACGACACTGTGCCACCCAATGCCAAGATTTTGTCGCTCGGTGATTGTGAATAGTGCCTGTAATTTTTTGTATTTAAACTGTACAAATTTTGAAAGTGTATTAAAATTTAAAAATTATGGTACTGTAAAAATAGCCTTATGTAAAACTTTAAGATTATTCTCATTGCATTAATATTATTATTAATATAAATATTTTATTTTCCTGTTATGTACAGAGTTCCAAGGAGAAAGTATAAAGAGAAAAAACAGTTTCATAAGGCATTTAAAGCAAATAATAAATTATTACAAAATAGTGAGCAAATAAGTATTCAAGTAAACAAAGTACTTATATTATTTTGTTCACTTAAGTACTTAACCTAAATAATTTCAAGTTATATTACGTTTTTAATATTTATTTCAATAACTAGATGTTGAGATGGATAGTAGACGATAGTTAAAAGAAAAAAGATTAGGTGGAGGAGAAGGAAAAGACTTAATTTGAGGTAAGGCCGCCTCACGATAGTTTCGCCAAGGATGCCAAAACCTCTTGCACCAGCCCTATTACCTTACCCCGATTTTCTTATAAAGGTGTTATTCCCACTAAACTCTACAAGGTTTGATATGTAATCTAGTCAAGCGAAAAGGTTTGCAATTTTTTTTCTGAAATATATTTTTATATGTCTGGTTTTGGTTCATTATTTAGCAGCACGAAATAAAAATTATAAATTTGTTTCTTTACACAAATTTACTTCGCTAAACTTCAATTCTGGAACTATCACATTTCTCGCCTTCCAAAAAATAAAGAACAATGTTTCACACCTCTTTTCAAATTAAAGAGATGTCGACTTTATATACTTTTTTGGTTTTAAAAATGTGATCACATTGGTTGTTTAGCCAAACTGCGTTTAGCTGTAAAATCTGTATTACACTTATTACGTATTACATATTTGAGATTTCATACATAATTTTAAGAATTTGAATCTTTTGGAACGAAGTTCCTTTTACGCGGCTTGCGGTAGGAGTTGAAAAATAGAAAACGTAACGCGTAACGAAAAACCGTTATCGAATTGGTCGCTATGGTAATGAATGTAAATACATTCAAGACACACGTGTTTTGGTTCATGAATTTAAATTAGAATACGTTCGGTTCCGTCCGGCGTAGTTCGGACACTATCGTCAAGCAAATAGTACTAACAATTAAAAGTGAGTTAAATTATCTGACTATTGCAATTTTGTAATGTAGATTCAAGAAATTGAAATTATGTGTAATACCAACTTAGAAAATTAAGTTAATATAATAATTTTATATTTTGATACAGTACTGCTGTTTCCATACGTTTACTGCCATTATAATAAAGATGCAGAATTAATTACATCAAAGATAAGATGGTAAACACAGTAAAACGTTTTACTCCATTAATTGTAAATACATTCAATAAACATAAAATGTTGGTTCATCAGTCTAGGCCTAACCTAAAATTATTGTGTGTATGTTTAATTTAATTTAACTGCCTTAACGCCAAAATACACACATATTTATGTTTTATGCGCATTTATGGCACAGTACGTTTCGAAAATTTATAAATATCTATAGTCAAAATATTCATATTAAATTGCATTAGGATTTGAAGGAAAGGCGTGAAGAACTTCGTTCCTGACGGGGTCCCACGACGCGCACATCTTTTATTTTATTTTTTACAAACTCGAACATTTTCGTTTAAATTATTCGGTAAACTCAGATTTGTAGATTTTTGAAAGGTAAGCTCCTTGAGTATAGGCGATAAAACAATAGCTCCCATTTTAAATCATACTTGATGTTACGCGTTTTATAAAATCATGAAAATTACTTTATAATATTTTCTATTTTAATGGCCCTTTTATTTTAATGGCCCTCTAATAAATTTGTAATTGTTTCGTATAAAATCCGAAACCTTTCATTAAAGTATAGTTTTTAATAAATATAAACTTTTTGTGATGATTTTAATAAAACATACCGTTTCAAGCAATTTAAAAAATATAAAGTAAGGTTTTATGTCCTTCCACCATAAAACTATAGCCTATCGTAAATATAGAACATAAAATTTCTATTCTACGGTTGCGTTTACACAAAAAAGTTTTAAAATCATAAAACTTAAAACAACATAGTTGTTTCCATTATACAATCTAATTTGGCCACTATTGTTGAAAATGTGCTGATATTATCACAAATTGAACAAACAAGTTATACAAAATAACCTGTTTCTAAATTTGTCAGAAGTCAAGAAATCCAGACGTTTATCCATCTTGTATTCAATTTTACAGTTAGTTGTTGCTTTCTTGGGATTCTGTTTATTTATCGTTGTTAAATTAACC
>JAGFPH010010889.1:22024-37465 GCA_018207615.1 Philaenus spumarius
AGGAAAAATAAATGAAACTGTAATATAATTCAAACATATATATATTACTAGCTGGCCCGACCCGGCTTTGCACGGATAGACAAATCAACCTGATACTAATAATTAGCCCAAGTGTTTTAGTTCATTGTAAAAAAAAATTCATTCTAGGCCTAACCTAAAATTATATTCAGTTTTTGATCCAAATCAGTTGTTGATCAAAATCAGCTGTTTTAACCTTTTCATACGAACAGCTGTTTTTTGT
This sequence comes from Philaenus spumarius, assembly GCA_018207615.1. Lineage (NCBI taxonomy): Eukaryota > Metazoa > Arthropoda > Insecta > Hemiptera > Aphrophoridae > Philaenus > Philaenus spumarius. The sequence goes on from JAGFPH010010889.1 coordinate 22,266, forward strand.
GCCCCTGATAAAATCAAAAGAAATCTTTCTTCTTCTTCCTTAAGATTGACCTTCCATAAGATTAACATTGAAACTTTGAGGGCCACTGGGGCGTAGCCCTTATCACTAAGGGGTATGAAAAATAGATGTTAGCCGATTCTCAGACCTACTCAATATACTCACAAAATTTCATGAGAATCGGTCAAGCCGTTTCGGAGGAGTACGGGAACGAACATTGTGACACGAGAATTTTATATATAAGATAATTCAACATAATTATTGTTACACATTATTATATAGAAACATAATAATTTATCTATATAATAAAAATGAAATGCCGTTTTTATGGAAATTTTTTTTAAAGTTCCTGGAAAATTTTATAATTCGGGAAAAACTGAACATGCTTTTTCGATGAGATTTTTGTAAGAACTCAAGACCATAACTCACAAAAACAGCTGTTGGGATAAAAAGCTTAGCAAAACATGTTTGTTTACATTAATTACCATAGCAACTTTACTTAGCAAATTTTATAATCAGTTTATTACTCTTCAAAACCAACATCTTTTTTAGGTTAGATTGAAAAACTAAAAACAAACACAAACAAAAATCAACAAAAAATGCTTACCCGGTACTTTATTATAATTCAATTCAAACATCGGTTGTTTCATATCTATGTACTTAGAGATATGCTGTTTATAATATTGTTTATGTAAAATATATCTTATCTGTGAATTGTTTATTACTTTTTAATTCGTATTTTGGCTTTCAAAAAAAAATAATACTAAACACATTATTTGACACCATGCATAACCATAAACATACATGAGTTCAAACATAATTATATTGAAAACCAAACAAAACAATCTGAATGAAACTAAAAGCCATTAAAATATCACATTTTTATCTTTATTTTGATAAATAATGAATTGTATATTTAAATACCAAACAGTACCTTTTACTAAATTAGGCCTATAAATTTAAAATTTCAAAGTCTGAACCACTTTGATACATCCTGAATTAATCACGGATGTTACAAAGTGATTCAACATACCGTTGACATTCAACATACCAACGAACATTACGTTAGTTTAATCATAATTATATTGAAAACTAAACAAACAATCTGAATGAAACTAAAATATAATATTTGTATATTTATTTTGATATATAATTGTATATTTAAGTACTAAACAGTATCTTATACTAATCTATATCTGTATATAAAAATCCATTGTCACGGTAATTGTCCGCGATGAACTCCGAAACTACTCAACCGATCTTAATAATTTTTTTCAAAATGTGTACTTTACTATAACTTAAAATATAGGATAGTTTTCATCCCGATCTAAGGGGTTGTAATGGTGTTGCTACCCTTATAAAATGAATACAAATTAAACTAACTTCATACAAGCTATAAACCTAAAATTATATAATATTATTTTTAAGAAATTGCAAAACTATTTGTCAAAAGGATGAAATGGGATAACTACCCTTAAAATTAAAACAGGCAATAGCGAAGCATTTAGGGTCCACTAGTTTTATATAAATAGGCCTACTATTAAATTTTAATATCTTATTTATTTTTAATTAGGATGTAACATAGTGATTTCTTATTTTTAAATTTCTTAATTTATTAAGGGTTTATTCTCTAGCTTTAAGGAACAATCAACATTTTTTATAAGGGCTGTTACTAAATTTTCACCCCTTAACAGCTCAGACAATATGCGATTCTTTTTCTATGTATGTTGTAAGAAATAAATGTACACATTTTCACCCGGTTGTTATCACATTTTTACAAATTAGAAGCACGCGCCAAATGCAAATCTAGTGATGATATCAAATTAAATTCAATTGGACCCAGATTAAAACTACTGTAATAGCTAATGAAGCCATTTTTTAAAGTCTATAGACCCAGGCGTAATTATTTTAGAAAAGCGTATTCGTTGCCACAATAACTAAAACAAAATAATTTTATTACATAATCTGAAGAGACGGAATTATTGTTTTAAGTGTACGTATTTATAGTTTATATTAAAACGTGTCAAACATGTATATCAAATGAGTCTACTCTGTAAATATTAAAACAGAAAGAAATATGGAACTCTTCTTCTTGTAACACTATGATGGTGTGGGTTGAGGTTGCTATGGTAACTAACATTGGACGAGTAACTCAGTGCGTAGTAGTTGAAGTAGTTAATCATACGAATAATCAGGTTAACCGGCTGGCATATTGAAAACAGTTTTAGGTTAGACCTAGCCTCGATCAATATAAATATAACATTTTAATTATTTATTTTTCCGCTTACACACTTCCTCAGCAAGGGATATTTAATTAAATTACAAGTGAAAAAACATAGACGTGCCGGGTATATGTTTTTTCACTTGTAATTTAAATAAATATAACGTTTAAAAGTAGCTCTATTTTAAGAAAACAAAATTGTATGAATCCATACAAAAAGTATAAAATCACACTTTATGGATTTTCCTCTCATTTTGTCGGTAAAATAAGTAAAATTTTAAAAAATCCAATTGGTTTCATGTCTTTATCTATAATGGACCAATTATATTAAGAGGTTCCGATATTTTTTGAACACTTTTAAATATAAGCAGCCTCTTTTTAACCTTATTAAAGACAAGTATGCAGTTTTTCAACAACGTAATTGATTGATTTCATTTACAGGTGCATTTTCTTAAAGACATGTTATTTTAATACAATGTTTCATGGTTGTCGAGAAACATATATATTAGTAAAACCATGTGTATTTCAAAATCCAATCACTTTTATACGTTAGAAGCTCGCAAAAATGTCGTCGTACTAACCAGTTACAGTTCTACCAGAACAGCTACAGAAAATTATAAAATACTAGGGGAAACCCCTGCGTGCTCCGCACGCCAACCCCGTTGGGACCTTCAATACACATAATCAAATTATCTTTTCTGTATAATAAAGGTTCAAATGAAATTATTTTGTATATTTTATAACAGCAGTTATAATAAAGGTTAAAAGAACTAGCAAGGCTCAGTTCTACACTTTCATAAAAACCTAATCTAAAAGTTAGAAATACAAATAATTGCTTCAAAGTTTGAAATCAGCTGTTAATGGAAATATTGGAGCAAACAGATTTTGTATCTATTATTTTGTTCAATTTGTTGCTATGGTAATAAATGTAAATACATGTGTTGGTTCATCAGTGTAGGCCTAATCTAAGATTTTTTTCCGACTAAATTTACAAATATTGAAATAAAAAATATTTTTATGAAAATCAATTATAGCCTATGTTACACAGGGTTAGTGAAGCTTTCTATTAGTAAAACTATATTTCAATCGGTTCAGTAGTTCCATTGATTACCCCCAACATACAAACAAATTTTAGAGTTGTCACAATTATTGTACCGTGTTTGGACTCATTTTGCGAGAAATAATATTTAGAGTTCAGTAATTAGAGTCACAAATAAGTAAAATTAACAGAAAAATTTGATTTTGTAGCACTAGGGCTAGTTGGTGATTCATAGAAGAACGATTAGCGGCAGATAGGCCGTGTGAGTGTGTCTGCGCGTGGGGGAGCGAGGATCGATTTTATTTCAAAGCGAACGGCTGTTAGAACAAACTATAATATATAGTCTGTTCTTATTTACTCCACCTTTTAACTTTGTGCCCGTAAGATTATTGAAGTAGGGAAGTTAAATGACATGAAAAGCAAAGTCAAAAATACATAACAAAAACTGATATCAGATAAATAGAAATACATAATTTTATCAATTAGTAAAAGAATTAATTTTGAAAATGTACTTATTTTTAGATCTATCTTTCAGTGAAATTATCCGAATTGATGTATATGTACAAATTATTTCCCATCGGTTAACCCAATACTTACAGGAAATACTTTACCAAATCCGCCATACCCATTGGATTTTCTCAGACTTTTCTTACACGATAATAAAGTCAGATAACAGATGAAATACCGCAATGCGGCTTATATAAACATCCTATTAGTCAACTTGTGTAATCCAAGTTCCGCTAATAACAAAAAGCTTTACAAAATGTCGAACAGCGGTTTCTACGTTTCGAATAATTTGTAATGGTTGAACAGCTAGTTGGTTTCGGTAGAGCTTTCTAATCCCGTTTCCCGGTTCCACAAAGTTATGCTACATTAGTGAAATGCATTCCTAAACTACTAGAGATTTACATAAACGAATGGAGGGAAATTATTTTCTAGATGTATTTTGCACATCGTATTGTCAAATGATTAACGCGAAGTAAATTGGATTAAAAAAGCTCGTTATCTTTTGTTATATCAACTCCTATAAAAGCGACTGTACGTCCGTACATAATTATGTACGTACGTGAGTAACATGTAATATAACATCTGTTTTCACCAATCATCTGTAATCCTTAAAAACAAAGCGTAGATTATACTGGGTTATATTTTCAACTTCAATCATTATAATTTCTTGTGAAGTAGATTTTTTTTTAATATGAGTTAGGCATATAGAAATAATGTATGCTACAATACGTTATAATATTTGCTTTGAGGTTATAAACTGTATGTAAATACAACCTTTTATCATAAATATATTCGTTTATACAAATTTAAAGAAGAGATAACTATTCGTTTAACTTCGGATACATTTGTATAACATATTCGATTATTAATTTCTTCACTATTTATATACATATATATATAAAACAAAGTCGGGTTTGTTACACCACTTAAACTCAAGAACGGCTGAACCAATTTTTATAATTTTTGATTTGTTGGATTTGTCTCCGCCCCGAATAGCAGAATATCTAATAAAATATAGGAAAAATACATAAATAAAATTAACACACACAAAATAATTTTAGGTTAGGCCTAGACTGATGAACTAACACAGCCATATTATTTGAATGTACAGTATTTACATTCATTACCATAGCAACCAATAAAATAATATAACAGATACAACAGTTGATTCAAATGTATAATCTATATATAATAAAAATGAAATGCTGTTCGTTGGTAAACGCATCACTTGAGAACGGCTGGTCAAATTTGGTTATTTTTTGTTTTAAAATATTCGTAATAGTCCGAAATAGATTTATATAAAAAGAAAAATTTGAAAAGTTTCCCGGAAAATTGTTTAAAAACTGAACACCTTTTTCCATAAACTCAAGACCATAATTCACGAAACAGCTATTCTAATAAATACTTAGTAACACATGTTTGATTCATTGCCATAGCAAATTTACTTATCATTTATAATCAGTTTGTTATTATTCAAAACCAACAGCAATTTTAGGTTAGATTGACCAACTAAAAATTAACTTACGACATTTTAATTCAATTCAAACATTGGTTTTTACATAATGTATATAAAACAGCTGAGTTGGATCAAAAACTGAACATAATTTTAGGCTAAGCCTACAATGAACGAAAACCCGTTTATTTGCAACCAATTGAGCTAATTTAGAATCAGGTTTTTTACAATTCTTCACAACTATCAATTTTTTTATATTAGGTAAAAGCAAACAAAAGGTTTACTGTATTATCTATAAAGGTTTACAAACTATAAATCTAAATTTGTGTAGTACATTCTTAAGTGGCATAAAAATCATTTTGCAATTCGATTACTTAAGCATATGACTTAAGTCAATGTAATGAAATGGAATAACTTTACTACCCTTTAAATTAAATCAAGCAATAGGGAAGCATTGCTGGGTCCACTAGTAATAATATATTAATAACTTCTGAATCATTTGATCTGTCAATATGAAATAAAAGCCAATTAAAAGATAATAGTTGTACCTTTCTTTAAACAAATAAAATAACGCATATAAATCCAAAATTTTAAAAAATAGGCCTAAAGTTTTATAATCCATATAAATTGTAAAAATTTACCGAGTTAAAAATCCCCGTCAGCATAGTTTATAGGTAGGCAAATAAAGTATGTTGCTTTTAAATTGTATTTTTAGCGAATATGAAAAATGATCTATTGCAGTGGCCCTTATGGTAAGACCCAAGGTCGGCAGTAGCAAATGAGCACCGATCATGGTCCCCAGAAACGTTTTTGGGGTGTCATTAAAAATCATATATTATATATTTATATATGTATGTATGTGTGCGCACTCTAACGGACGCATTTTACGTCCGATTTGGTTCAAATTTGGTACACATGTTTGTTGTCTACGTCGCTCGGACGAGTTCGTTAGGCAAAAAAATCCAACAATCGGAAGCACGTTTTTTGACTGGAAGTAACTATTTTTTGAGATTTTTCCTACGAGAATGAATTTGTTTTTGAGTTTTTTCTACAAATATAAATGTAGGATGTTATTCTGCACATTTTGTTTTTCACGCGATCTTATTATTATAGCTCGCTTGGTTCCCCCAAAATCGATCAAAACTTAAAATACAATAGAAGTACCCGGTTCAAAGCCATGTGGTGGATTTTACCGAGGGGTTGGCGTGCGAAGCACGCAATGCATTGTGTATTAAAGATACTACCGATACGGTGGTTGGCGTGCGAAGCACGTAATGCTTTGTGTGTTCAAGATACTCCCAATACGGGGGTTGGCGTGCGAAGCACGCAATGTTTTGTGTGTTGAAGATACTCCCAATATTCGGAATGGCGTGCGAAACATGCAATGCTTTGTGTATTGAAGATACTCCCAATATGCGGAATGGCGTGCTAACCATTTTGCAGCTATTCAGAACCGTCGTGAATATAGACCTATTTGTTGGTTGAAACCCTAAAACAAAGGTCTATAAATTTAATTTTGGAAATTTGCTCAACTCAAGTCAGCGGTTCAGCTGCGTGGACGAATTATTTTAAATGATGTATTTCTGATGTGTATAGTACGTTTATACTACTTCAAATGTTTTCGTATTCGGTATAATATAAACTTACTTAACATATTTCTACGTTTTTTATAAAAATGTTATTAAAATTAGAAATTATTAGTTTGGACAATGTAGGCTAATATTATAGGCCTATTCAAGTACTAAATATTGCACACACAAAATGTTTACTACTCTGTCTCTGTTTGGTTAAATTATTTGGTTAAACAAGTAATTTATTATTATACAGTACACAAACAACGGAATAATAAATTCATTTATTTAGTATTAAGGTAGCGAAATTGTAATATAATAGAACAGTTCCTTATATTGTTCCGTCAGTGATTTCTTTTCGTTAATTTATTTATTTGCGCGTTTCAGGATGTCTATCCCATCATCAGAATCTCTCTCTTTGAATTGAGATCGTCAAAGAATTAAGTAAAAACACAAACACATAAAACAGCAACACAGTGTACACCTTATGACTGCCGGATGTCGACAGAAGCTTTCCAGATGTGTTTCATTATTAATATTTTTCCAGCTTAATGTTTTGATTTATCTTTAACAGTGTAGCCATGAAAGATATCTCAAGATTACATAATATTTGTTCTTTTTTTAAATCATATTTTGTAAACGTTTAGAAAATAACCAATATATTATTTTGAAGACAAACTCACAAGTACATTTTGAATTAAATAATCAGATAAAATACATTTTCAATTACAGAGAATATACTACCTACTATAGTAAATCATGATACGTTTGTCAAAATTTTAATTTTAATTACGCTCGGAGATAAAAAATATTGTTAATCCTAAATATAGCCTACTTGAAGCAATTCTAATTAACAACTAACTAAAACCTACCAAAATCACATGAGATTAAGGTGTGATACAACTTTAAGTCATTATAATATATAATATATATATAATAATATATAATATAATATATAATATGATATATATTATATAAGTATACTATAGAAAATAATTAATATTTTGTATAAAATATCTATATATTAAAAAAAAATCCTGATTTTAGTTCACTCACTTCCTGAAGTTAATACTTTACCGATTTTGATGATTCTTTTTTTATTTAAAAGATAATTTCCAGTTCTAAGTCACTGTGAAGCTAAATATTTGATTTACACTTTTATTTTAGTTTTATTCCGAGTTTTAAAAATGCATCAGTAGCCTATGCTACAACTAGGCTAAATAGGAAATACTGTAATTTGATTTTAAACAGCTGATAAACTAATTGAGTTTCAAATAAATAAGTTGTTTACTTTAAACTTACTCAAATGTCAACAGATGATTTGATTTAGGTTATGTTATTGTTGGTGTGTTTTAGGTCTGATTTGTAATGTTTATTGCTGATTCAGTAATCAGCTGTAGTCTCTAATATTTTCATTGACAGTTTATTTCAAATTTTAAATCAATTTTTAGGTTAGGTTTTTATTAAAGTGTAGACCTGAGCCTCGCTGCTATACAACGGGTTCCAACGGCACACAACGGGTTCCAAAAGGGAGTTGGGGGTGGGGGGTTGGCGTGCGGAGCACGCAGGGGTCTCCCCTAGTAATAATTTAACATTAATTCGATCGTGTGTAGCTTAAAACAATATTCAATTAATTTAATGATTTGACGAACGCAGCCTCGTCTTTTTATCCAGTAATGTGTAGCAGATACTGCACCTAGGTTAAAAAAAAAAAAATGTAGCAGGCACTATCATAAAAATGTTTAAAATACTACAAATGTATAATATTCTGTTTTTATCCATCGCATCGTGAGACTACGTTTTATTTTGTTTTACGATGCGTTTCGGTACCGTAATCCTATCTCCCAAGTTGAGGTTTCATATATATATAAATTAAAAACTGGTTTATGTACCGTTAGGTGTGTTTAAAAATGTATATATGACGACCTCAACATGAGTGGAAACGTGAAGATGTGATTACAGTCTCGAAAAGCGTGAAAAAAACATTCACGAGACTGATAACCATATAATATATAATTTATTTATAGTATTTTGATGCATCTTATTTGAAAGACTTATTATTTTTAGCTAGGACAATGGTTAAGTTGAGTTTAATACAGCTTTTTAATTTTGGTGTTTTAGACTTTTGTTTCGGCCCAGTATTGCTATGCCTGAATTAATAGCGTCAATATGTAAAATATAATCTAGATGCAAATGTTGTTTAAATTCCAGTTAACTAAACAGCGCATAAACAAAGTTTGTGTCCTAGAGTATTAACAATGAATTTATAATAAATAAACGGTATCAGTTAACTGACACAAACTTTCTCCCAACTTACTGTAGTCAAAATAATATTGTTTTTAATCATTTTATTTACTACTTTTTAGAACAAAACAAAAAAATAATATTCTACCTACGTCAATCGTATAAAAAATTATTGTCCCAGGCGGGATTCGATCGCGCGACCTTTGATTTACTGGTCGTGCTCGCTACCGTTGTGCTACCCCGTGCGGCCGTCGCCGCGATGCTAGATTGACAACATAAACTTGTTTATTTTTTAACATTTCCCCATAATTATAAAACGCCGAAGTTTTGATAAAAGCGGGTGGTGTCATTTTGTTTGGCATCTTAAGCACTATAAATACTGAAAATTTGATCAAAATCGTTAGAGCCGTTTTTGAGAAATTTGCATTTTTGTCGTTTTTTATGGGTTTTTATGGGTAAATTACCCTTAAAAATTAAAAATTCCAAAAAATGAAAAAAAAAACGCCTGGAGATATTAGGGTTTAGTACCTACATACCAAATTTCATGAAAATCGGACCAATAGTGTCCGCTCTGGTCGTGTATACATACTGACAGACTGACAGACAGACACCACGTTAAAAACACTTTTTTGGGTTCAGGGAGCACCAAAACAAAAAATTCCACTAAAAATATTTTTGGGTTCAGGGAGCACCAACACAGATAATTGCACTAAACAATTTTTTTGAGGTTCTGGGAGCACCAAAACAGATATTCAACTGAAAATTCAAATTCGAACATTTTTACGAAAACAATACTTTCTCCATATACTACGTATAGGGTGGAGAAAGTAAAAATGAACATTTAGTTGCTATGGGTTTCTACTCCATTACCCATTTATTTGTAGTTTACAGTTCAGATCAATTCGTAGACCTATTTTAAAACGGTGCTACAATGAAGGTCCAAAATAAATTGATAAAGTAACAAATAAGGGTTTTATGATTTGAAATTAAAAAAACGGGAATCATAAATTCCCGTAATAAACAGTCGAATACGCATGCGCAATAAAGACGCAGAGTAAAATAGTCGAGCTCAGAGCTCGGGGACTAACAGCCCCTCGGGTTTATGGCTTCCTTTGGAATTTTAATGGCAATTGTTCACATTGCTGCTTTACAACTCCCTTTCCAGACTGCCCCTTTATACTAGACTTATGCGCCCGTAGACAAAATATTTTCAGAATAGCAGCTACAGCTATAGTACCAAGAAATTATGAAACAAAACTATTGGACATTCGCAATATCAGTAATCAGTAATTCGCAATAACACCTTAATTTAAGTAATCTGTCTCTCCTTAAATAAATGAAGTGTGAATGTTTTTGTGAAATATCCTTATAAAAGTGTGTGGGTGTTATTTTTTTCTTTTGCTATATAAGAATGAATGTATATTATGTATGTGTATTATATGAGTGTTTTGGTGTGTAAGTATTTTGTCTATGTATGTGTAAGTATAATATGTATGTATGCATGTAAGTATATATGTATAAATTATGTGTATGTATTGTGTGTGTATGTTTTTGTATGTATACGTCTACATGTAGATATATGTATTGATGTAAATCGTATATAGTCTGTTTTTTCAAGATATGTTTTTCTTTCTTGTTATGGAAAGCAGCGAAGCTGTAGTTTTCAAGTTATTGATGTTAATAATATCTTTGGAAGCCGGTCGGCCATTTTTATTTTTTGTTTCTTTGAATTTGTTTAATACTTACTCAATTACCTCAAACATGTTTTCAAAACATCGAGGTGGTTTAAATTTTTTCTTTTTGTACTGTATATTTATACATTTTTAGGTTTTGTATTTTATGTACTTGTTTTCAAGATAAATTATCATTTCTCATTTGTTAATGTAATTTTAAATTATGTAATATTTTGATTTTGTTAATGTACAAAAGGAACAGCAATAAATTTTCATTTCATTTCATATCATTTATGTTTGAAGTTATTTGCATATTGAATTAATGTAATTTCACAATGTCGAATCCAATGAAAACAACAAACGGTGCAAAAACACTGTACAAGCATTTAATTTAAACATTAACCTCACCACAACATGAATATTTACTATCTTTGACTTTGGAAATAATTACAGCAATTAAAATTCGAACTGCTGAACTCTAGCATATGACGTCGTCGCTATGCCAACTGAGCTACCGCGGCTCTACATAGTCACTTAAAATAATGTTCAACAATTTTAGTTACAATTTTATAACTTTACTGTAGCTAAGCGTAACTTATAACAATAAAAATTGCGAGGGATTGTAGTTGATTGGTTGAAATTAGGAAAAAATAAGAGAAATAATCATCATACTTATTGATAAAACTACAGAAATATTAATACTGCATTACTAATATGTTTTCCAGGAGAAAATTTCAAAATCATAAATGAAATTTTAAAGATCACAAAGTATTATTGCTATGACGGTATAAAAACCATCAGTAAAAATATCTAAAACCATGAAAAAGTTAGCCAATACCTAGAGTATTATTCCATTTTAAAAATCATTCAGATGAATATGTTTTGTATCTGGGGGTCGAGAAAATTTCGTAGCTCACACATCTCGATGCAACTAGTCTTACTGAAAAAATATAGGCGAATGTGTACTATTATACTGAAAATATATGCGATTGATAACTATATTGAAAAATACATGTGATTGTTTACTATATTGAAAAATGTAGACGATTGTTTACTATTTAAAAAAAAAAAATTATATCTACTGTATTGAAAAATATAGGTGATTATCTTGTCTACTCTGTACTGAACAAATATAGGCGATTGTCTATTATACTGAAAAATATAGGCGATTTTTTACTATATTGAAAAAATATAGAGTATATCTACTTTATTGAAAAAAATAAGTGATTGTTTATTACAGTGATAAATATAGGCGCTTGATAACTATATTGACAAATTAATATAGGTGATTGTTTACTATATTGAAAATATAGGTGAATGTTTACTATATTGAAAAAATATAGATTATATCTACTATATTGAAAAATATAGGTGATTGTCTTGTCTACTGTACTGAACAAATAACTTACAGGCCTAGGCGATTGTCTATTATATTGAAAAAGTATAGGCGATTGTCTATTATATTGATAACATATAGGCCTAAGCGACTGTTTACTATACTGAAAAAAGGCGACTGTTTACTATTTTAAAAACTTAAAGGCGTAAAAAATATGAAAACTTATCATGAGAGGGAAACATATTGATTCTATGTTTTTTCGTGAAACGGAGGTTCCTCAATACATTTGCATTTAACCAGAATGATAACAATGTTATCGAAATGTAAATTCAGTTACAACAAATATATACAGTCAGTATTATTTTTCATCAATGTGATAGTGAATGTTATTTATTTATTTCCATTAGGCTCAGGAATGATTTCAACCTTGGTCCAAAACTACCTGTGGATGAATTTTACGATGTCATCTCTGAAGGTATCCGTAACATCCCTTTACCTGAGTCAGGGTCTCTACATGCATTGTTTTGGCACACCTGTCTATACCGTAATAACACCCAGAAACGCCATTACAGTAAACAATGGTTCTCTTACAATGGGTTGAATTTGGGACCATTTGTTAGGAATGTGATTGTAACCCACACAACAATCTTCTCCAATTTATCTTAATTGGAAACCTTTATAACTGAAAGGAGTTTCCAACCTTTCAAGAAAACGTCTGAAATTCTCTATTATGCAGTGGTGGGACATCAGATTTTATATCAACCACAATAATAATGTTAAAATTACTTAAATTCATTTAATGCTGTCAGTCGATTTTCGAATGATTGCATACAATGTTGTAAACCGTTAAATATATACGGACAAAATGATACAAAGATTTATTGGAAATAAAAATACCTCCTCAGTTTATGCCCAAGTTATTACTATTTTTGCTGCAAACTACAATTAATGTGAATTTTATGTTCGGTTTATAAATAATAAATAAACCGGAATAGCCAAACGCGTAGATTTATACTTTCGAAACCACATCGCAAAAGATGAAATAGTGCAGCTGTGTGGTATCTGGTATAGCTAGTATACATAAAACTCTGATTTATAACTTTTTTCAATCACTACTCCTTTCTAAACAGAACATAGCCCATCCTACCCGAAATTCTTAACACATTATAGTAAACGTTTCGTCAAAATAGATTAGGTACTAGTTTTGAGGTTAAATCATCTATATCTAGGAGTGTCTGTATGTGATTTCGAAATAAATACTTTTTTCTAAAATAATATGGTTATTCACACTTTAACAAAACCTAAACGTGATTTTTTACATTTTTTGCCTGTCTATTTGACAGAGCTAATCTCCGGAATGGCTGAAGCAATTTTGCTTTCATTTGCATTTTGACGACTTTTCAGAGATTAATCTAGGTTACTTTTTATCCCGTAAATATTTAGGGATCTATCTAAAAAATTGAAAAAAGGTTAAAATATGGACACAATTTGGGGTTTTGGAAACGGACCGGACGTGACCGTTATAAATAAAACAACTGATATGGATAAAAAGCTTGACACTTTGACAAGGTCGTCGTGTTTTAATTTGCTGTGTATACTCTGGTTTAACCGTTAATTATATATTAAAACAGTATGCAATAATGTGAATGCACTCATAGGTGTCAAACACCCCTCAAATCATCATATGTAATTTGTATGTTCGTTGTATGTTAATTAACTTAATTAACATTTTCAGCAATTTCAGCGACAGCCTATATTTTATAAGAAACATAATTACGGTATGATTTGAACGTTACTTTAATCTGTAGACCTTGCTTAAATAGCAGCAAGGATATATCAATAACGGCACGGCTATGGAAAACCCACTATCAAGTTTTCTCGCTAATTTTTTTTTAGTAATTTTGAACTAAACGCCAAAAAAACCATGGCTTAGGACGTATTTGGCTTAGGTATGTTGATGATATATTTACAGTGTTTGACGAGAAAGAATGTTTAGAAGACTAAGCGGTTATGTTTATGGAAATGCATACGAACAAGTCTTTAAATTAAGACATCTATTCGAATTCAATTACATAAAGATGATTGAAAATAGTTTCTAAAACAAAATTTTAATTCGGTTGTATTTTTTCCACCACAAAAAAATAAGTAAAGGAGGCCTAAACCATTTGAGATTTTGTATATCGCCTGTACTTACAATAGAGCAATGGAGTCTGTTTCTTTTATAGTGGAGCGGTGAGAGCAACCAAACGTGGTTTTTAGGTATTTGGTGAAATTTTTAAACGTGGACAAATAATGCATCAAGGGAGTGGTCTAAACCTAAGGGACAACCTTTCTATTATTAACATCTGGCAGTATCACTTCTTGGAACTATCTACCTGCTATCCTAGGAAAAAATAACTCGGGGTGACCTAACCAAAGAACCTAACTGTACAATGGTCAAGAGCCGTCGACCTTTTTGCGCTTTCTCTTGTGGTTCGTCTGTCACGTTTATTCCTTAAATGTAAGATAACATTTTATCCAGCGTAAGCTATCTTAATTAAACTGTCCAAAATGGTTAAAAGTATAAATCATGATTAGGCCGTAACAGGGTATTAGTCTAACACGACGCTAAAACGTACATTTGTATCAAGTGAAGCAGTAATCTTCTTTGCGCATGAATATTTTATAAAAATGTCACATTAATTTTCGTGTTGGTAAACTTTTTGTAAAATAAAGTATTATGTCACCTTGGAATTGAAAAGATTTTAAATAATCGGTTGTTGTATATTTTGTTTGATGAAAAAAAATATTTGCGCGCCCGCGCGTCAACTGGTAGCGTCAAACAACCAAAAATGATGTCCTTTTCTATCTATATTCCCGCAAAATGGTTATATAAAAAAAAAAAAGGATATATTGAGCAAAATCAGCTAAAAATCACAATTTCCGCAACTTTTTAAAAAATCTGAAATTTTGAAAGTTCCTATCTCAGACCCCATTTAGGCTCAAATTTCTCTACCAGATTATTTTATTTCGGCTAGTAGTATGTGTTTAAATTTAACCCCAATCAAGCATATAAGCCTGTAAGGTTTTGTTTCTCCATTAGTGTAATACAATCGGTTGTATTATTAGGGGTTATAGTATATTTCATTACTAGTACCGAAAGTGGCACTTTCCGGTGCG
>JAGFPH010010890.1:0-17691 GCA_018207615.1 Philaenus spumarius
AATTTGGGTTATTGGGTGGAATCTGTGTTGTTGGTTGGAATCTGGGTAATTAGTTAGAATCTGGATTATTGGTTGGACTCTGGGTTATTGATTCGAGTCTGGGTTATTGGTTAGAATCTGGATTATTATTTGGAGTCTGGGTTATTGATTCGAGTCTGGATTATTGGTTGGAATCTGGGTTATTGGTTAGAATCTGGGTTATTGGTTTGAATATGGTTTATTGGTTACAATATAGGTTATGGTTAGAATTTGGGCTATTGGGTGGAATCTCGTTTATTACAATATAGGTTATTGGTTAGAATCTGGATTACTTTTTACAATATAGGTTATTGGTTAGAATTTGGGTTATTGGGTGAAATCCGCGTTATTGGGCAGATTCTGGGTTATGTTTTATTACCTGGACTATTGGCTAGAATCTGGTTTATTCGTAAAAGTTTTGGTTATTTGGTGGAATCTGTGTTATTTTGTAGATTTTTGGTTATCTTTTAGAATCTGGATTATTGGTTAGAATCTGTTTTATTTTTAGAATCTGGGCTATTGAGTGGGATCAGAGTTATTGGATAAATTCTGGGTTATCTTTTAGCATGTGGGTTATTCGTTGGGTTCTGTTTTATTGGTTAGAATCTGGGTTATTTTTACAGTCTGGGTCTTGGCTAGAATCTTGATTGTTAGATAGAATATTGGTATTGGCTAGAATCTGGATTATTTTGTATAATATGGGTTATGGTTAAAATTTGGGTTCTTGGTTAGAATCTGGATTATTGGTGAGAAATTGGTTTATTAGCTGGGATCTAGGTTTAGATTGTGGGTTATCTTTTAGAATCTGGATTATTGGTTAGAATTTACATTAAAGGTTGAAACCTGTGTTATTGGTTATATGGTTAGGTCAGTACACATAGTATGTGAACTTTTGATGAGTTGTTATTATAAATATAATCTATGCACACCGTTTAAGTCTTCTGAATCTACGGAACACTTGGCTTTCTTTGTAAACACTCAGTTCCGTGTATTTTCGAACCGCTTCAGGTATTTTTTAGCAACAACGATTACTAATATGTTTTACAAAATTAATTTCAAATCAGATGAAATACTTTCTAAGTAAACGAATTAAAATAATCGACGAGAGAGACTGAAATGGGCATTCACGAAAGGAAAGGTTTTGATCGAATTACATATAAAGGTGGAGTTAATGGGAATTCTTTGGGTGTTCTACCGCAAACACCGGTCTCGGATTTCAATTTAAATTCCTCGTCGACAACTATTCTCCAACCTTGCTTACCTGGTGTTTAGAATTTATATTAAAAATCAGCGAGTAAAATCTTGTTTCTTAAACAACGGTAACTTATTAATTTGTTTTGTATATCCCTCACCGTCTGTCTGTCTTAGCGGACCTTAGACATTGTTTAAATATCAAGCTCTTTAAGCAACGAAAGCGTTTCTCCATCACATACTTTGTATTGGAATTAGTATTAGATTTGTTTATAGTGCTAAAACAGTTATTTGCTATGCTTGTATTTTAAGGACAGAACAGAAATAATTAACCTGAATAAATACTAATTTAAAGCAACTATTTGGGAAATTGGTCTACTCCAGAAGCACTGAACAGCTGTCTGCGTGTACGAAATGTATTAGTAGAACTTGTGGCACCTCAGCCTACAATCCCGGCTCAATCGTTCCGCTCACAGCTGACAAATTCTCTTTTTATGGTATTTTACGTTTTGATTGATTTTGGGGAACCAGACGGGCTGTATAGTCGTGTGAAAACACAAAATGTGCAGAACAATCTGCTATATTTATTTGTATTTATATACTAGTAGACCCGCAATGCTTTGCTATTTCTTTAATTTAAGGATTTATGGATTTAATTTTAAGGGAAGTTATTCCATTTCATTACATTGACAATCTAATTGTAAAATGGTTTTTATACCGCTTAAGAATATACTACACAAATTTAAATTTAGATTTATTAAACCTTTAGGCCTATAGATAATACAGTAAATCTTTTTTTTTGTTTTTACCAAATCTAAAAAAACAAACTGATAGTTGTGAAGAATTGTAAAAAATCAGATTTTAATTTAGCCCAATTGGTTGCAAATAAACGTGTTTTGATTAATTGTAGGCCTAACCTAAAAATATGTTCAGTTTTTTATACAAATCAGCTGATTTATATATAATATGTAACAATCAATGTTTGAATTAAATTAAACTATAGTAAGCGTTAGTTAATTTTTGTTTTTGTTTGCTTTAAGTTAGTCAATCTAACCTAAAAAAGATGTTGGTTTTGAAGAATAATTAACTGATAAGTAAAGTTGCTATGGTAATGGTGTAAACAAACATGACGTGTTGCTAAGCTTTTTATACGAACAGCTGTTTTTGTGCACTATGGTCTTGAGTCCATACAAAAGACGCTGTTTAGTTTTTCCCCAATTTGAAACTTTTCGGGAAACTTTTCTAATTTTTCTTTACATAAAAACCTAGTTCGGACTACTACGAACATTTTAAAATAAAAAATAGCCAAATTGGTCCAGCTGTTTTCAAGTGATGCGCTTACAAAGGAACGACAATTCATTTTTATTATATATATAACATTTTTAATGACACCCCAAAGAGTGTTCTAGGGACCATGATCAGTGCTCATTTACTACTCCCCCGACCTTAAGTCTCACCATAAGGGTCACTGTAATAGCTCATATTTCCTATAGCCCAGTCGGTATAGGTTAAAACTACCAGTAATTTGCAATACGGCTTATTTTTTTTTATAAGTACCTTAAAGTATGTAGATTAACATAAAAAAGTTTACCAGTCTATCGATTTCCCAAAGTCGAAAAACATCGATTATCATTTCTTTTTCGATTATCCTTAATAGTTCAAGCTGGGATGAAGATAGAGAAAAATAAAAAATACCACCGTGTAGGGGAGGTATTTTTCAACAAAAAAGGTCTTATGTATTTGTTTCGTCTGAGCAATGGTTTGTCTGGAAAAAATTCGATAATGCAGATATGTATTTTGCAGCAGGGGAAAACACTAAAAGTGGACATCTTATTCATATATGAAGCGTTGGCTCATTCTAAATTGGCCAAATTTTAATATATCGAATTGAAACTTGACATAGGAGTTAAAATATATATTTTAAACATTTATGCTGAGTCTCAGCTTGTTATCTTGAAAATGACCCGATTCAGATCCACTTGACTTATCAGTGGGTTTCTCGATTTTAGGAGTACCGGACTAAAAAAAATCCAACTAGCGGAAGCACGTTTTTGACCTTACGTAAAATTTGTTTGAGTTGTTACGTACTAAATTGAAACTTTTTGGGTTTCATGTAAAAGAAATAAATGAAGGAGATTTTTCCTCGGAAGCAGTCCGCAATGCAAACTCCGGGGCAAATTCGACTAATATTTTCGTACACGTATTCAGCGCCTTCACGAGTAGACCTGTTTCCCAAATAGTTGTTTGAAACCTAAAACGTATAAACTTCATTTTAGAAATTCGTTCAACTTACGTCATCGGTTCAGCTGCGTGGTCGAATTATTTATCATTTCAAACATAAAACGTAAGCCAACATCTAAAGTTGTTTGAAACCATCATGACTTTACTCATAATTGCCATAATTATTACGGCGTTATGTACTAAAAGATGGCTACTTTGGGTTGTAAAATGTTTTTGTGGAAACTCTTTTAATAGGACTTGCCTGCTCTAGGTGCCCTCACGATGCTTCCTGCAATCCAATTCCATGGTTTAAGCTCAAGTCCGGCGTCCATAAAGCCATGGTGAACCATGATTCGTACTTGCAAAGTTTTATAAAACGTATTTTTTTAGTGGTATTATCTGTTTGCTGGCGGGTGAATAGGATTTTACCGCCACGCATTTTCTGAAACACTCTATTCCGCCAGTTGGAAAAAGTTTTGGTCTTTCCGAGATTCGAACCAGCAGAGTCCATCACAATAGACCGGCGCCTTAGCCGGTTAGGCCACGGACGCATTGCTACTTTAGAATATTTGAGTTGGGTATGTAGGCCAGTCGGTAAAGGTCAATTTAGACCAAAAGTACCAGTAATTTGCAATACGGCTGAATTTTTTTTATAAGTACATTAAAGTATGTAGATTAACATAAAAAAAAGTTTACCAGTCTAACGATTTCCCAAAGTCGAAAAAAAAATCGATTATCATTTTTTTTCGATTATCCTTAATATTTCAAGCTGGGATGAAGATAGAGGAAAATAAAAAATACCACCGTGTAGGGGAGGTATTTTTCAACAAAAAAGGTCATATGTATTTATTTCGTCCGAGCAATGGTTTGTCTGGAAAAAAATCGATAATGCAGGTATGTATTTTGCAGCAGGGGAAATCACTAAAAGGGGACATTTTATTCATATATGAAGCGTTGGCTCATTCTAAATTGGCCGAATTTTAATATATCGAATTGAAACTTGACATAGGAGTTAAAATATATATTTTAAACATTTATGCTGAGTATCAGCTTGTTATCTTGAAAATTACCCGATCTAGAGCCACTTGACTTATTAATGGGTTTCTCGATTTTAGGAGTACCGGACCCACCAATTCATTTTAAACAACTCCAGTTTAAAAAATTTTCAAAATATCAACCTGAAAGTTTTTTTACAAGTTAAATATATAGATTCAAAAGATATCAAGGAGTATACACCTTTTTTATTATTTACTTTTCAAAGCACAAGTAACTTAAAAAAGTATAATTTTAGACCTTTTTAGATTTTTCATCAAAACGCTTGAGTTAATCGGCTGCAGATTAGTCAATTTTTTAAATATAGTTTTTAAAATAAGTGTAGCAAAAAACAATTGTGTTTTTAACTTCTGTACCAATTTTTAAATCGATATGTTCAAAAATGTCGAAAATGGAGTTGTTGAATCCAAAAGTGTTATAGTTAAAACGAGATAGGTAAAACAGAAGACCATTTTTAAGCGACTCGATTTTAAAAATAACATTAAAAAAATCGTTCATACTTACTAAGAATATTTATACTGGTGTACTCAACTTGTAAAACAAATTTGGTGTTGATATTCCAAAAATTGACGAAACTGGTATAGATTGAAATTAGTTTGTGGGTCCGGTACTCATAAAATCGATAATCGAAATCGACTCCTAGATCGGGTAATTTTCAAGATAACAAGCTGAGACTTAGCATAAATGTTTAAAATATTTATTTTAACTCCTATACTAAGTTTCAATTCGATATATTAAAATTCGGCCAATTTAGAATGGGCCAACGCTTCATATATGAATAAGATATCCCCTGTTAGTGATTTCCCCTGCTGCAAAATACATACCTGCATTATCGAATTTTTTTCCAGACAAACCACTGCTCGGACGAAATAAATACATATGACCTTTTTTGTTGAAAAATACCTCCCCTACACGGTGGTATTTTATATTTTCCTCTATCTTCATCCCAGTTAGAAATATTAAGGATAATCGAAAAAAAAATGATAATCGATTTTTTTTTCGACTTTGGGAAATCGATAGACTGGTAAACTTTTTTTATGTTAATCTACATACTTAAATGTTCTTATAAAAAAAAAATTCAGCCGTATTGCAAATTACTGGTAGTTGTAACCTATACCAACTGGGCTAATGTAAGTATAACAGCTTGTCCTACGTCATAGGCTTAACCCGTTAACGTTAACACAATGTACAGTTTAATTGGTAATAGGCTACCTCTGAAATTGACATTGTGGTTCTTCATTTCGTAAGCTGTGTTAAAAATTTTACACTTCTCCCGTGTGATCTTAAGATCACAATTTAAATTTTTTTATGCGCAGATAAAAATAAAAACAATATAAAAAACAATAAATTAAAACTCCCAGTTTGTGCCAAATGGCGTTGTCTGATTGTTTAAATTATAAGAACAAGACTAAGGATTGAAGTAATTTTCACGAGTCATTAAGGACATAATGTTATTGGGACAATATTGCAGACAAACCGAGAGAGTGCTCAGTATTTGAATTGACATTTGATTAATTAATTATTTCTTTTCAGTCTGTTAATATACAAGTTGGAAAACAGTTTTCTTTCTGTAATAACTTCAATCAAAGTTGTGTTATTTTTAATCCAGCCAATTTATTCCAATAAAGTTCGCCTTGTTTGATTTTATTCTGTAAAAAAATATCCCTATCAAAGAATTTTGTAAAATCTGTAGATTTTATATTAAAATTTCTAGTTTGTGCCAAATGGCGTTGTCTTCGGATCTAATTTAAATAAATTCAATTTACATTTGACAAAGGATATATTAAACTAGCACATCTATACTAAAGTTTATATAGCACATCCTTATATATAATTCTTTAAGCGAAATTTTAGATTCAAAATTGTGGGAATTTGGTAAATCGGAGGATGATGGGAGAGGTATCAAATTAAAGGTATCGATTCAAGGTTTGAGGGAAAAAATATAAGTTTTTTCTAAAATTAAAAACTAAGGGGTTTCTGAGGTCCCTGAAAAACGAAAAACCCCCATAAGAAATACAAGATAATTTAGAAACAGCTGCTTTGTTTACATTAAAACATTTGGTTTTAAATAAATAAATTAAAAACATAAAACAGCTGTTCTGTAAAATAATATGACAGTTAATGTAAATTATATTTTAAAATGAAATCTGCTACTTATTAACCTATAAAAGATACACGTTGACACACACATAGAAGAGAAACCTTACAAGTGTGATTTTTGGAAGGTTGTACGGCTGTTCTATTAACTTTCATACATTTATACTAATATTATAAATAGGTAAAACATTTTTTTTATGTATGGGGTAATCTCTGGCACTACGGAACTGATTGAAAAAATAGTTTTACTAAAAAAAGCTACACTTTCCCTGAGTAACATTCATTTCGATGAAAACTGTTTTTATTTCAATATTTGTAAATTTAGTCGGAAAAATTCTTAGGTTAGACCTAGAATAATGAACCAACACATGTATTTACATTTATTACCATAACAACCAATTGAATAAAATAACAGATAATATAGCTGTTTGTTCCAATATTTCCATTAACAGCTGATTTCAAAATTTGAAGCAATTATTTTTGTATTTCTAGGTTTTAGGTTAGGGTTTTAAAGTGTAGACCTGAGCCTTGCTAGTTCTTTTAACCATTATTATAACTGCTATTGTCAAATATAAGAAATAATTTGATTTGAACATTTATCATTATTTATTATATTAGTTTTTTGAGGTTTATATTAGTTTTATTAATCGTACAACTTCATCATAAATAAAACATAACATTTGTTTTTAGAAGGCTCCATTGGGGGTTGGCGTGCGGAGCACGCAGGATTCTCCCCTAGTAAAGAGGTAAAATATTATAAAGAGGTAAATTTTTTTTGTATGTAGTAGGTAATTTCTGGAACTA
Organism: Philaenus spumarius; assembly: GCA_018207615.1. Classification (NCBI taxonomy): domain Eukaryota; kingdom Metazoa; phylum Arthropoda; class Insecta; order Hemiptera; family Aphrophoridae; genus Philaenus; species Philaenus spumarius. The sequence continues at coordinate 7,384 of JAGFPH010010890.1, forward strand.
TTGAACCGATTGAAAAAATAGTTTTACTAATAAAAAGCTACACTATACCTGAGTAACATAAGCTATAATTAATTTTAATAAAAACATTTTTTATTTCTGTATATTTGTAAATTTTGTCGGAAAAAAATCTTAGGTTAGGCCTATACTGATAAACACAATGGTTCTTTTAACATTTATTATAACTGCTGTTATAAAATATACGAAATAATTTGATTTGAAAATATTTACCACCTTAGCTTTGATGTTATAATTAATTCTACACCTTTATTATAATAACATTAAACGTTTGGAAACAGTAAATATTTGTATAAAAAACAATCTAATAATAAACGGCAACTGAAAGATTAAAATTATGTGTGTATGTTGCCGTCAAGGCTGGTAAAAGAATTAAAGAAAAATCGTGAATACAGTTAAATGTCCATTCATTGTAAATACATTCAACAAACATAAAAATGTTGGTTCATCAGTCTAGGTTGAACGTAAAATTATTGTGTGTATGTTTAATTTATTTTACCTGTCTTGACGGCAACATACATACAATAATTTTAGGTTAGGCCTAGACTTAAAATTACTTTCTAGGCCTAACCTAAAATGATTGTATGTATGTTGCCGTTAAGCCAGGTAAAATAAATTAAGTACACACAATAATTTTAGGTTAGGCCTAGACTGATGAACCAAGATTTTATGTTTATTGAATATATTTAAGCGCTTGACGATAATAACTGAACTGCGCCGGACGGAACGATCGTCTCTTAATTTAAATTGATGAACCAAAACACATGTTTCTTGAATGTATTTACATTCATTGCTATAGCAAGCAATTAATAACACTTTTTTTTGTGACGCATTACATTTTCTATTTGTTAACTCATACTCCATCTCGCGTTAGGGAACTTCGTTACAACAATTGTTCTACTTTATATTAATTTACCTTATTTTGAGATTCGTGTATTGCATTAATATTCCGAGAAATTATATTTATTGTATTCTTAGCAGTGTTTTCAAGAGGAACTGGTACATTTTTGAATTAAATGATAATTTTAAAACCCTTCATCTAAAGAACATTAGTATTTTAACTGTTCCATTTTCAACTGGATGTTTAATTAAATTGTAAATATTATTTCCAGGTACAGCAGAAACCCAGAGGTGCAAAATTATTAAAAATATATCAAGTAATACGCGTTGTAAAAACACAGCTGTTGTCCCTTGACGTTCCCTAATTAATAACCCAATTAAATCGTTTAAATTATTTTCATAAATCAATACAAACATTGAATTGTTTTCTACGTAACACCCCTTTTGCGTTTCAACAAGGGCGTTAGCAGAAATACAAATTACTACAATAATTGGTGCTGTTTTTAAACTGTATAAAATATTTTGCTCAGCTGAACGTGGTAATGTAATTTCAATTTTTTTTTACTGAGTTTTTTATTATGGTTTATTGTATCACTATATCTTTGATAGTTTAATATTACTTTATATACTTCAGGTTAACATAACAATTACAATAACAGCACTAGATAGTAAATACATTTAATAGAGGGCTTCAACTCCTGCTCGCTTCGCTCATCAACCCCTATGGTGAAGCAAATGCATACAGATTATTGTATAGTATGATATTTTCACGGGAACCACGATAGATTAGGACATAGGTTTTTATATTATATAAGAGAGGCAATTTTCAAGTTATAAAATATGACCAAAATGTGATACGGTAAAGAGCTACCATTTTCACGCTACCGATGAAATGGACATTTTGATTCCTCATTTTAAGAGTTGAGGTAGGTATATGTTATATTCAAATCTAGGCACTCTTTAGGTACTCATTTCATCAAAAGGTATTTTTCAATTATAGTCTTTCCCTGTTATATCAAAACTGGAGGGCTCCACACCTCACTTTGCTCACCACTCCGAAGCAAATGCAAATAAATTACTGTATTTATGATAATTTCACGGGAATAACGATTGATTAGGGCAGAGAGCTTTTGTTTTACACAGAAAAAAAGGCAATTATCAAGTTATGACCAAACTGATCAAATTGGCCTAGTAAAGTTGGCATAATTTTAACATTGATATGTGTTTGAATTATGATATTGCAAGCATTTATCATTGTTTGTGTTCGCTACTACCAAACTTAAGAAACCCGTTTGTTGTAAAGAAGAATTACCTGATTCTAAATTTGCCAATTTGGTTGCTATGGTAATAAATCTGGATGCTTTAAACTTTGGTTCAGTATGCCTAACCTAAAATTATTTTAAGTTTTTGATCAGAATCAGATGTATATAATAAATCATAGAATTGAACCGTACACAGTATTTGTAAATTAATATTTCACTAAAGTATTTGAATTAGCTTTACTTGACTCAATTATAATATGTAAAAACAGATGTTTGAACTTAATTATAATACATTAATCATTTTTGGTTGTTTTTCGTTTTGTGAACCTAACCTAAACATTTTGGTTATGAAAAATAACTAATTCAAAATTTTCTACGTTGGTTGCCATGTTAACGAATGTAAATGCATTCAACAATCATGTGTTGCTATATATAATCTGTTGACCCAGATCTGTTTTATCTGTTTTATGGTTGGGAGTGAACAAACATGTGTTCTGGCGTTTTTCAACCTTTAAAAATCGATATTTTTCAAAACCCTTTCTTAGCGCACTTCTACGTAGTTGTATAAGTTACCCTGAAAATGAAATGTTCAGTTATCATAGTTTTGGCTGTGTGTTGATTATGAATCAGTCAATCAGTCAGAACATCTTCTTTTATATATACAGATTACATGGCATATTTGTTAGGGTTAAACATACAGGGGTGTAAAACTAGTATGTATAAGTAATATTATTAGGGGTTCTAAGTTTTTCAAAACAAATTTTAACTCGGTAGTCGAAAAACCTTTAATTATAGCATGAAAAATCTGTTTATTTGTGAAATATTTAAGATCAGTTATTATTGTAGACCCCAATGTGTCCTACGAAGAGGTTTAAACGTTTGATTTTGTATAGCTCGCCAATTAATGCATCGATCTTTTTGAAACTTTACACACCCCACATAGAGGCTTTAAAAATTTTCTGTGAAAAGTTTAGTAGTACAACACTTGCAGAAACAAAATGGTGGAACAATGAAAAATGTATCTCCCTGTGTCATAAAGAGATATCCCCGAAGCTCATTTATATATTCTACTTGTTTCAAAGTTAAGGGTGGGGACTTTTTGGACAACCTGTACTGTCAGTGAGTCAACTTTTCTGTTATTTAGATCATCATATTTACAGTTGTTCTCATTTGCGTTGTACTTAATCTGTTCACGGCTTTTATCGATTATCTTCATCTGCCTTACCTAGTTCATAAGCAAATTAAATTTCACACTCCCTTAAGCGAATAGTAATTTTCGTAACGTATTCATGTAGCTTAAATGGTAACGAAATAATTCTATTATTTCTGATAATCACTATTGTTTCTGATAGGACTGATATACAACAAATCTGTTATGTATAATTCTTGAAGTGTAAATGCTGCAGGCATGGGATTAGTCCAGCTGATTGGGCAGAAACATTAGGAATGAAGCTACGGACTCATCCGAAACTATTATTTGCATATTTGATTTTGTGGTAAATCCGTGAGTATTAATAATTTTAGAAATCATTCGTTTTAAAACGAATGTGCATTCATTTCGTACAGCTTATGATGTAGAAAAATATTAATAAAAATGAACTTGTTTGAATACTTTTCAATATGAAAATATTTGCTTTGTTAACACATTTATTTATCTGGGGCCTGTTCTGAATGGACGCACCTTTGTTGGATGCACTTACATTCATTACCATAGCAACCAACTTAGACAATTTAGAATCAGTAAATTATGTTTCATAACAAAATAGTTTTTGAAGTGTAAACTTCTGTAGGCGTACCACGTCCAACAAATTTGTATACATGTTTGTATAGGAGAGTAAGATAGTTTTCTTGTTGCTGAGGATGAATTGGATTTTACAGTCACGCGTTTCACCATGAATTTTGTGAAACGCTCCTAAAGTGAAACTTTCCTAATGTGAAACGCTCCTAAAGTGAAACGCTCCTAATGTGAAACGCTCCTAATGTGAAACGCTCCTAATGTGAAACTCTCCTAATGTGAAACGCTCCTAAAGTGAAACTCTCCTAATGTGAAACGCTCCTAAAGTGAAACTCTCCTAATGTGAAACGCTCCTAAAGTGAAACTTTCCTAATGTGAAACGCTCCTAAAGTGAAACTCTCCTAATGTGAAACGCTCCTAAAGTGAAACTCTCTTAATGTGAAACGCTCCTAAAGTGAAACTTTCCTAATGTGAAACGCTCCTAAAGTGAAACTTTCCTATTGTGAAACGCTCCTAAAGTGAAACTCTCCTAATGTGAAACGCTCCTAATGTGAAACGCTCCTAAAGTGAAACTCCCCTAATGTGAAACGCTCCTAAAGTGAAACGCTCCAAAAGTGAAACGCGTGATAGAGTTCCATCTGTTTGAAAAAAGTTTTGGTCTTGCCGAGATTCAAACCAGCAGAGTCCATCAACATGTACTATCGCATTAGCCGGTTAGGAAACAATCGCATTGCTAATTTAGTATATTTGAGTTTTGTATACCGGGTGAATCACACCACCCGAGCGCCAAATAACTTTTCCAGGCGCCATTTTGAAACGGTTAGAGATAAAGTCAAAGTTCAAATATAATGAATTCATTTTCAGTATCCAGGATAAAAGACCCGAAACGCGTCACTAACGAATATAAAGAAGAGGTCACGTGACGGAAGAAAAGAAGGTAAGAAACTTTATTTTTAAATATAAGAAATGTTTGATTTTGAAAGACCTTTTCAATGATGTGATTCACGACTAACGTTACTGTTTGGAGTTTTTTTAGTTTTAATAAGTTTTTTTTTCCAAAAATGAATGTACTGTATTTTTAAAATTTGAAAATTTTTGAGTAAGGGATTTAAGCACATTTTTGTAAAGGGTTCTCATGAATCTAGGATAAAAATTTGGTTTGTGTAGGCTATGTTATGTGGTAACTATAAAACTAACTGTAAAACACTACTTTTTTACGTTTTGGAACACTCTGTACATACGCAGTAAGACAAGTTAAAACGTTTTTTCCAAAATGATCAGTGAACAGATACCTTTAAAAGAGGTATCACTCGACCTACCTTTACGCTTGAAAATTTTCCAAAATTGACCCCCACCCCCCAAAAAAGGACTTTTGGGGCATTTTTGATATTTGAAAACATTTTTACTGAATTCTCTAGGTTCGAAATACGGTGGTTTAAACTAAAACGAAGGCTTTAGCTCATTTGGTTCCGTCGCTATACATTGCGCACGGGTGGTCTGTATACGCGTAACAGATTGTCATACGTCATGTTAATGTTAATACAATGTAGGCCTATAGTTAAATTAGTAATACCTCTGAAATGGACATTGTGCTTCCTCATTTTGTAACTTTTGTTAATTAAACATTTTGCACTTCTCCCGTGTAGTCTTAAGGGTCTGCTGAAGTAAACGAGAAAGCAACCAGAAACGCAAACGCTTCTCTCTATAACTGTATCTAAACAGTGCAATTTCTTGCAGCTGAGCGATTTGACATTGCCTCATCTCAAACCATTTTATAAATTCATCTTTTGTAATTGAGTGCTGAAAAAAACTGAATATTCTTTATAAAATTTCGGATCCGGCTTGCAAATTACTTTTCATTATTAATTTTTTATTGTGTTTGGAAAAAAATTCAAACTTTGTACTTACAAAATGTCACTTACATAACAAAAGAAAATAAAAATTTAAAAATTCGTCTTTAATAAAAATTTAGGTATAATTTATTATTTTTGTCACCAACGAATTGTAATTTAGATTTTCATGAAATTTACAAAAGATTATCTACAAAATTCGATGAAAGAGAAGTTATATTGCAGAGGACTGTATGTGACTGTTCGTCCTGGTATTGCAAAAGTCAATAATTACGTTTATTGTGTCTACTGGAGGTTGAGTAGGCCTACAATCAATGTCAGCGAGAAGAAACGCGTATAACGAGTGCTTCATTGAAGTAAAGTAATTGTCTGTTTTGTAGCTCTCAATCAGTCCTGCTTCAGAAAAGTAAATATAAACTGGTCTGAAGGGAGTGGCCAATCAGGCTTCTAATGTAAACTTGGGGCAATTGATAAAGTTGATTTTAACACGTTTACTGCTACGCAAATTTCGTATTTCCTAACCTAGGAGCTGACCTTTTACTTTTTATATTTATCGCCTAAATCAGTAGAAATAACTAAATGTTTTTATTTTTGAACCTTTCTACGTAATAATCACTAATATTTTAAAGCGACCATAGCAGATAGGCTTAAAATTGGCGTTGAAAATAAAAAATACTCCCAACACGGGGGTTGGCGTGCAAAGCACGCAATTCACCGTGTATTGAAAATATTCCCAACACGGATGTTGGCGTGTGAAGCACGCAATGCATTGTGTATTGAAATTACTCGAAATACAGATGTTGGCGTGAGAAGCACGCAACGCACTGTGTATTGAAAATACTCCCAACACGGATGTTGGCGTGCGAAGCACGCAATGAACGGTGTATTGAAAATATTCCCAACACGGATGTTGGCGTGCGAAGCACGCAATGCACCGGGTATTGAAAATACCCCCAATGCGGGGGTAAGCGTGCGAAGCATGCAATGCTCTGTGTATTGAAAATACTGTACTCCTAACACGGGGGTTGGCGTGCGATGCACAGTGCGTCGGGCGCTTCTCATAGTGTTCAGTGTCAAGGTCACTTGTGCGTCCTTAACAGTGAACGTGTTGATTGATTTATTAGGGATTAACGAACAATCACGTATCCGAAACGCTGACGTGAGTTGAGCGAATTTTCAAAATCAAGTTTATATGTTTTAGGGATTCTACCAATTATTTGGGAAATTGGTCTACTTACGAAGGCGCTAGATGCTTGCGTGTACGAAATATATTAGTAGAATTAGTTTGGACTTCTACTTTCGAGTTCACGCCTTGACCTCGAGGGATCGGAATAAAGACTGCGTCGCTTCGCTCGCAGCAAAATCCCCGATCCGGCCTCTGATCAGGAGCTGCCCACACGTGGATTTGTTTTATATTACGATTTCATCGATTTTGGGTAAACAAGACTTGCTATAAGGTCGTGTAAAAAACTAAATGTGTAGAATAATCTCCTGTATTTATATTTTGAGATAAATCCACTAAAAAATTGATTCTAGTACAAAAATCTCCAAAAATGTTTTCAATGTGGAACTTGATGGTCCTCGTGAAAAGAGTCTATCTTGATGATCCGCCTATAATAATTTATAAACTAACAGAACTTGATGGTCTACTATCCCTTTGAAGTACTGTGGAGGTAACAGCTCTGCTATTGGCTGACGTGGCTTGAGGGGAAATTGCCTGAAGGCAAACGCCTTGGTTTGTTTTGTGTTATTGTTTCTTATTAAGTTTTGATTTATATATATATATATATAAATTCATATATATATATATATATATACAATTTTTAATGACACCGCAAAACCTGTTCTGGGGACCATGATCGGTGCTCATTGACCAGAGCTACTACAATAGCTTATTTTTCCTTTGGAAATTTGCTAACAATAAGCGAATCGGACAGTTGTACAAAAATAAATTATTACTTTTTCAAACGGTCTATTAACTGATTAGAGGAAACTGTACCTTCTAGAAACAAAGTACAATTTTTCTTATTACATATTATTTTATTTATATCAAGAACTAGTAAACAACCGTGAAAAATCACAGGCAGATTGATTAGATTCACATCAGAAATACATAGTCAAAAAAAAAAAAAAAAACACACACTATTTAAAAACAACATAGTTAATCTAGTCCTATGCTGACGGGGATTTTAAACTCGGTAATTGTGTACAATTATAAGGATTATAAAACTGTAGGCCTATTTGTTAAAAATTTTTACTTAAATAAAGATAAAATTATTAACTTTTAATTGATTATTTATAACTTCATATTGCTAGATCAAATGATTTAGAAGTTACTAATATTATAACGTAGAAATTAATAATCGCATATGTTTATATGTTATACGAAGTTGTCGAATGTTTCCGAAGCTAAACGAAAACTTGTAAACTTGTATAAATGAATACCTTTATATTGATAATAAAAGTTTGTATTCATATTCATTTTTAACCTCAAAGCAAATCTTATAACTTATTAAAGAATATATTAGTTCTTTAACTCATATTTTAAGAAAATCAACTTCACAAGGCTTATGTTGATTAAAGTTGTAAACATAAACCCAAAGGTTACGTAAACGTAACCAAAAATCTATGCTAGTTTTTGTTTTAGCAGATGATGGGTGAAATCAGATGTTAATTATACAAGAAATTATAATGATTGAAATTGTAACATAACCTCAAAGTATACTCTATGCTGGGTTTGTTTAAGTATTACAGATGATGGTTGAAATCAGATGTTACATTACAAGTTACTCACGTACGTACTGCCACGCGCAAACCTCCCTACCCTCTTAATTTATTCAATAAACACAACCTTTTGTTGTTAACTTTAACACTTTCCCTCATCAAATAACACCCAAGTGTTTTCAGGCCTTATTTGACGTTGTTCTGTTGTACTACCCCGTGAGAACAATTTGAGAGGTTTGGCGAGGGCAAGAAAAGGAAAACTTTTTGTTTCCTATTCTTAAGTTTTAAATTTTAAATTAATTAGACCTGTTTTGTCTTTTGTGTAGTACACTAGCTCAATTCTAGACTCTTTTTCGGGATCGTTCCCTTTGGAGTTAAATTTGTAGTGATCCGTGAATAACTCACCTGCTGACTTAATTACACTAGAGCACTGAATGGTTTTAGGATTAATTTGATTGGATTTGTAAATTATATATTCAAAATTTTTCTATTGAAAACACAAAAACGATTTATTAATTAACATAAATCCATTAACTTTGAAACAACAAATTATTATTTTCAAAAACACAATGAAATTTATTAATCTTTAACTTATAATTACATATATTGAAAAGTAGCAAAGTGATTAATTAATTTATTAATTAAAATTTGTATATTAATGATTATATTATTTACATACGACGATTTGCCATTGTGAGTAATGAAATTTACTAAACGAGTTTACTTTATTCAATTTCCCCAGAATCTACTTGAATTTATTTATTTAGTTTATTTTAATTTATTTATTATTTTGTAAAAAAGGGATTTATTTAAAATTATAAGTAACAATGATCGTTTGCCACTTACAGAACACAAGAAGTTCGACGCGTAATTCCTTCTGTCGATTTCCAGCGATTTAAAGTTGTTCTCCTTGGTCCCCAGAATGGTTTCTTCGGCTTACAGTTGTCTTCTCCTAGACTTAATTAAAGTTGTCCTCTCCCAGTTGATTGTAGTATCTTTTGGCAAGATAGGCCGTTTATATGGATATTCTTCTCCCGAAATTATCACGACCCGACTTAGCTTTAGGCCGGAGCTAGAAACGTAACGCACACCGAACTGATCGCCCTTTGACTTTCTCTAAGTACCCTCGGAGCTTGGTCAGATGTCTACTCGTTGGCGTTCCGTGCTAAACTGATGCTAGAGGGGATGCAGGCTTCTATCCTCGACTTTTAACTTGTCAAACCAACATCTTCCTCTATGTAACAAGAAATCCTGATTTCTTGCTTTAGAAATATATTTTTTGGTCTTAATATATTTCTTGATTTATTTGATGAATTTTAGTGCCTTTATTTCCCATCGATTAGGCCTAATTTAATTATTATCTTCATTTATTGAATTACAATGTGCGGTCCGTTTTGTTTTGCGTAGTAGATCCGATGACGTCACTTCCCCCTCGGAGCTTGGGCCTTGCGTGCCTGTATGAGCTTGTCGATTGACAATTTTTGCATTGATTTCACCCAAACTCTATAACTTCTTTTTGCGTGGTCGGATTTTGGTTTTATTGACTTCTATGGATTGGTTGACGTTTTCTGGTTTCTCTGGAATTCGAATGGCGTTTCTACTCCTCTTCATTCTTGAGTTATAGACTTCGTTAGTTTTGCTTAAATTTTGAAATTTATTTCCTGTAAATTTGAAATTTTCCATTTTTTCTTGCTTGTATCTTCTTCGGTTGGTCTTGAAACGCGCTAATCTGGTGTTGGATTTTTGATAGCTTGTTTGGTTGTCTAGTTATTCAGCTTGATGTTACTCTAATTGGCTTCGTTTGGCTTTCGGCGTCTCATTCCCCCCCTTTAAAGCTCTTTTCATATCTCACATGGCATTACAATTTATTACACATACATAT
>JAGFPH010010890.1:22691-37463 GCA_018207615.1 Philaenus spumarius
ACAATGCATTGCGTGCTTTGCACGTCAAACCCCGTATTGGGAGTATTTTCAATACGTAAAGAATTGCGTGCTTCGCCTGCCAACCCCCGTATTGGGAGTATTTTCAATATACAGAGCATTGCGTGCTTCGCACCTAACCCCCGTATTGGAAGTATTTTCAATATACAATGCATTGCGTGCTTCGCACGCCAACCCCCGTATTGGGAGAATTTTCATTATACAATACATTGTGTTTTTCGCATGCCAACCCCCGTATTGGGAGAACTTTTAATACACAATGCATTGCTTGCTTCGCACGCCAACGCACGCGTGTTTTGTTAGAGTAAAGTATTTTTGTTGAACCTTCATAGTTTTCTTATTTAATAGATCAGATCAAGCTCACAAGAGAGTAAGGCTCTAAGCTACTGCATCCATGTGTATTGTACGTTGTAGTTTACAAGCAAATCTAAATATCAGTTTGCATGCAATGCACAATGATGTAAAATATGTTGTTGGATCCTCTGTTGTGTTGTCTATTTTATAATTTAATTTGCACTTTTTAAACTAAGTATTAATTTTTACTACTAAATTTTGGAATTTCGGGGGGGAGGGGGGTTGATCCCCTAATCCGCTCTCCTGGCTTCGGCATTGTGATCAGTAATTACCTAATAACGATGCGTCATAGACGTTGTCAGCATACCGAACCAAGGGACGGCTTTCATCTCTCACAAGTTTAATCTGGTGTTTGGATATGGTACTAACAAGATGCATGCTATATAATTTTGTTGTTTATTAGCATCTGCTTACTAGACAAAATACCTACAAAACTTCAGTTCAATGTAAAAGAAACGGCCTTTGTGAATGTTTTGATCAAAATAATAATAGCAATAAGTAGATTTCGTTCGGAATACAGAAAGTAAATTGTAAAATAAATTAGAAAGCAATTTAAAAAATAAATAGAACAAACTAAACAAATCACCAAAATGAAAATTGGATAATATTAAGATACTCGCTTCGCTTACCATTCCCTTCGGCGACTCGCGACGAAGCAAATGCAAACACAGATTACAGTGTTGTATAAAGCTGATGTTTTCACTGCAATGACGGACCATTAGGACAGAAGCACTTGTATCTGGGTAGGGTGGGGGGGTATAATAGATCTTGACGCATACTAAGGAGGGACAGATTTTTGTGTGAATGACAGGACTTTTGATATAATAGAGCGATTTAAACCTAAGCTAAAAACGCGGTTTGTTGTTAAAAAAACTAAAATATTCTAAATTTATCTAAGTAGGTTGCTATGGTAACTAATTAATATGCATTCAAGAAATGCGTGTTGGTTCATTAAAATTGTCAAGCTGATATGATCCACATCAGCTGTTTTATTTATAATACGCAACAACAGGTGTTTGAATTATAATAAGCGTTTTTCGTTGATTTTTGTTCGCTTTTGTTGTTGTAACCACCTTAATGGAAGGTGTTTAATGTTAATGTAATTTATTTTATATACGTTAATATCCCAGGTAATTTATCCCAATTTAATTACTATTTAATTTAAAGGGTACTTTTCTGTTAGCCTTGACTTAAATAATCTAATTATTGTAAATGGTTTTTATTTTATCCCAGGTAATTTATCCCAATTTAATTACTATTTAATTTAAAGGGTACTTTTCTGATATCCTTGACTTAAGTAATCTAAATATTGTTAATGGTTTTTATATCACTTATAAAATACGCAAATTTACCTTTGTAGGAAGTTAGTGCAACTCAGTTTTTGTAGTGTATAGGAGGGGGGGGGGGTAGAACCCTCATTTTAATGTGTTTGATTGTAGTAAACATATTCTCTAAAACATCCTAGAACTAATATTTTTTAGTGAAATTAGTTGAGTAGTTTTCGAGCACATAGAAAAAGTCAGAACATATGTTACTGGCAAAGTACGAAATCTAGCGGTTTTGGGCAAAGTGTGAAATGGAATAAAAATTACATTAATTTCAGCACTTTGCCTAGACATTTTATAGAATGCCTAAAGGGTCAGTGGGTAAGTCCTCTAGTTTTTTTTTAATTCTAATTATATAAAGTGATAATACGACGAAATATTATAATTATACAAATATTATAATCATACTGTTATCGGCAAAGTACTGTGACTAAACAGTTTAGGTAAGTCCTCTAGTTTTTTTTTAATTCTAATTATATAAAGTGATAATACGACGAAATATTATAATTATACAAATATTATAATCATACTGTTATCGGCAAAATACTGTGACTAAACAGTTTAGGTAAGTCCTCTAGTTTTTTTTTTTATTCTAATTATATAAAGTGATAATACGACGAAATATTATAATTATATAAATATTATAATCATACTGTTATCGGCAAAGTACTGTGACTAAACAGTTTTGGTAAGTCCTCTAGTTTTATTTTTATTCTAATTATATAAAGTGATAATACGACGAAATATTATAATTGTTAGGGCCGGGAGGGGCGGGGAGATGGCCGGGAGGGGCGGGGAAGTAAACATGTTGAGACTTGAAACAGTGTTTTCATACTTTGCCTGATGCGCCTGCGGGCATTGTATAGAATGACTAGGCAAAGTATATAATGCGCGATATTTCATACTTTACCTGCCCCGGTTTAGGCATTGTATATAATGCCTAGTCATTCTATATAATGCCTGATTTCGTACTTTGCCGGTAACATATGCATGATTATTTAATTTTAAGAGTAAAAAAATAAAATAAATCAGTTTGTCTTAAGTAAACGAATTACAAATGGTTTTTTGTATCACTTAAGAAAAATATTACACAAATTTAGCTTTATAGTTTGTAGGAAGTTAGTGTAACTTATTTGTATTGTACAAGGAAGGGTAGCTACCCCATTTTAATCTGTTTGATTGAAATGACCATATTCTCTAAACAGCCTGGAATTTTTAGAAAGATGCGGTTTTTTGCATATGGTAGGGTACATTAGGGCTAAAAATAAGCCAAATTTTATCAAAATCGTTAGAACAGTTTTTTATACAAAAATAATAACTGATTTTTTCTGGGGTTTTGGCCAGAAGGGGGTTGTTTTAAAAAAAATGTCAAAAACATTTTTGTGGATCTATACAGGCCTAATTGATATGTTTGGTGCAAATTTATTCGAAATCGATCGAATAGTTTGCTCTCTAGCTTTGTATACATACAGACAGACATACAGACAGACACACAGACATACAGACATTTTGTAAAAACCAAATTTTTGGACTCATTTAGTCCCAAAACGGATATTTCCCCAAAAATCTCAACATCGACTTTCTCTATACTAAAATACAGTGAGAAAGTAAAATTACTCTTCCTATATGTTATACGAAGATGTACGAATGTTTCCGAAGTCAAATGAATAGGTTCTTTTCTTTAAACTTGTATAAATGAATATTTATATATATATTGATAATAAAAGGTTGTTTTTGTATTCATTTTGTAAACTCAAAGCAAATCTTATAACGTATTATAGCCTACATTTGTTCTTTAACTCATATTTGAAGAAAATCAACTTCACAAGACTTATATTGATTGAAGTTGTAAACATAACCCCAAAGTATAATCTACGATATGTTTTGTTTTCGTATTACAGACGATGGGTGAATTCAGCTGTTATATTATATTATATTGTTACGTAGTACGTACGGACGTACACTCGCTTTTATAGGAGTTGATAATATTACATAATTGTAGCTCTGTAGCTTGTGTGAAGTTAGTTTAATTTGTATTTATTGCATAGGGGTAGCAACCCCATTTCAACCCCTTAGACTGTAGTAATTGTAACGTCTAAACATTTCTGGCAATGATGCGGATAAAGTGTGAAATTTTAGTGAAATCGGTGGAATAGTTTTCGAGTCTGTAGATGACAAAGAAGCAAAGAAACAAACAATTATTCTTATATAAAAAATAGAGATAAAATATTATATTTATTTTAAGATTGTAGATTTATATGTAATTTACAAACATTTACATGCATACAAAAACAATTTGTTTTTGCTATGGTATTTGTAAAGTTATAGTTATAAATCAACAATAGTTATCAAATTATAAAGTGAGTGTACGTGCGTACGTACGTGAGTAACATATAATATAACAGCTGATTTCACCCACTATCTGGAATACTTAAACAAACCCAGTGTAGATTATAGTTTAGGGTTATGTTTACTAGTTCAATCGTTATAATTTCTTGTGAAGTTGATTTTTTTTAAATATGAGTTATAGAACTAATGAATACTATAATATACGTTATAATATTTGCTTTGAGGTTATAAACTGTTTTAAATACAACCTTTTATCATCAATATATTTGTTTAAACAAATTTAAAGAAGAGATACCTTTTCGTTTAGTTTCGGAATAATTCGCAAATCTTCGTATAACGTAAAAACATATTCGATTATTAATTTCTTCACTATAATATTACTAACTTCTAAATAATTTAATCTATCAATATAAAATAAAAAGCAATTAAATGATAGTATTTTTATCTCTCTTTAAATATATAATAACGTATGCAATTTAAATTGTTTAACAAATAGGCCTACAGTTTTATAAACCTTATTATTGTACACATTTACCGAGTTAAAAATCCCCGTCAGCATAGTTAGTTAGCCTAGATAAGTAGTAGGCCTTATTGTTGTTTTTTAAATAGTTGGTTTTATAAATGATGTATTTCTGATGTGTATCTAATTAATCAGCCTGTGAATTTTTACGGGGACTTACTAGTATTAATTTAAATTCTGTGCCAATCACAATATGGAAATAAATTTAAATTTAACGTATAACTCCTACAAAACTTTAGACTCATACGCCATCCATACCTACTTAACATTTTGAATACGACTCCAATAGTTTTATAGTTTATTGCATAGACGTGGTCACAACGAAGTAGAATATTGCTTTATTTATTTCTACAGATAAACTACGAAATGTTTATATACGTAGTAAACTTATTCGAGTTTTGGAATATTATTTATGTTAATGCAATTTACCAAATGAAAAATCCTACAAATCATATTATCTCGTTAACCATCTTTGCTGCAGTAAAATATATTTTTGTTTGTGGTAGTTTTATTTTGATATTAATTAGCATGATAAATTTCAAGTTTGTAGATGCTAAGCTATTCTAAATGCCACGCCTAAGAATTTGTAGACAATTATATAGTTATTGATGGAAGTAAAACTTTCCACAGATCAATCACCAATTTATCACTCGAATTATAATTTAAAAACTAAAATTGCGTACATTTTTTTGGAGAAGGAAGAAAAATCATTATTTCTGATAGAGAAAATACAATAATAATCAATCTTTACATTTGTATAACAAAATTACTACAAACTAAACTTAAAACACTAAAAAATAATAAAACCAAATTCTCCTTGGTTCGGCTTTTTTCGGGTTCTAAAACAAAAGAAGAATTAGCAACACTTAAAGTGCTAACAAACTACAGTAGGAAACTAAATAAATAAAAAGGTGGAATCTATGAAATGCAATATGAATTAAAAAAGAAACATAAAATAAAATTCAAAAATATTCGCGAATTATTTAACTGGGTATATTGATGTTATAAAATTCTCCTCTTAACTAAACATCAGCAAGACTCAGCTAATAACAAAGATTTACGAACATCAAACATAAACCTTAAAAAAAAAACACTCCACATCATGTAGAGAAAATAACCAGGTTTACAGTTGCATTACGAATTCCGTTTCAGATTGGATGTCTTTTAAAAAAGCGGAGATCCTATTAAAAATGTTTGGTACAGAATGCAAATAGAATCTCACTGAAGTTTCTTTGAAAGGACGAGGTAAATCTACAGTATATGTAGACCGCATTATGTTTGTCGGTATACATTCTTAACAGATACATTCTATTTTATATAAATAAATGTATATTACCTTTTTTCCGGTACGCCACACTTACCTCTGTTGGTTTTAATGATTACTGCAGTTTCTTGCAGCTTGAGCCCATCGTAGGATCATAAAATAAGGTTTTATTTGCATTTTTTAAGAATCGTTCCATACGGCGTTCGTTAACATTTAAAATAATCGCGAACACAGTCCACACGTAACAGTACACTACAAATACACATATACATGTTTACAAAAGTTAAAACAGTTAAACATGTTTAAAAACACACAATATCGGTCAAGTACGCACTTTTCAACACTTTTACTTTTTACTTTTTGAAGTTTTTCATTACACACCACATATCTTCTTGTAACTGACACTATGACGCATGAAATGAGGTGACATGTGGTTCACGATACTGTTGTGAGGTTATACCATGGAAATTAGGATAAGGTATAAAATAGAAACGGAATGTCTGTTCAAAGGGACGATACATTATTTCCAGTTTCCAAAGCGCTCGCCAAGACAGAACTAAATTACGATACTTCTTTTGAAATGAATTTCCAAAGTCAACTTTGTACAAACAGCCCAGCGAGTTAGTAAAGTTAGTGCAGGAAGGTTGGTTGATTTTATTCGGTACAAGAATAACTTTTCAAACAATATTGTAAATTTATTCAGTTGAATTCAAAGTAAAACTTTCGATTCGCGACAAACGGCGATGTCAAACAGTATAATTTAATCAAAACCAGCGTAATATCAAAGGACGCTTTATTGTAAATTTTATTTATTTTTTCCAACGCTGTTCGGTATAAAAATTCCCGGAATTGAATATGTTTATAACTAATTTAAAAGTTTGAAATAAAATCACAGTAAAGGGAAAGCGATCTACGATATTGTGAGATACTGATTGGTGCAGTATTTTCAAGAGTTATATTTGAATAGTTAAATTAATTAGTACGCAACTAGTAAGCTAAATAATATTTTCATAATGCCTTATAAATAATAAGTATAATAATTAAATTACTAAACAAATTTATATTTCGCATTAGAAATGGTTTGTTTTTGGAAACACTGATCATTAAGCCTAGTCCACACTTACAAACAATGTTTGCAAACAGTTGACAGTCAACAGTTTGTTGTTTCTTGTTTCATGTTTGTCTACAGTTTGCAAACTGTTCCAAAACAACATAGAAACAAATGTTGCTCATTGTTTTGTGTCCACACTAGCTAGCTGCTAGGCAGTGTTTCTCGAGATGTTGACTGAAGAAGACGTACTTCTAGCTTTTGCTAGTTTATACTTAATTCTACACAATGAGGTTACACAATGGGGGCACTGATTTCAATTCTGACTAGATAAAAATAAATTGGTTGCCCAAAATTCAATGTTGAAACATTTGAAAATATTGTCGAAAACATCGTGAACATTCATAACTGGTGTCTATGTTATAAAGGAACTACTATTAATCTATTTTATTAACAATTCAATAAATAACCGACTACTTTTGATTAACAATGTGGATATTTATTTAACAAGATATCAAAATTATTTCTTTTAAATACAAGTTTCTCCTGTGAGAATTAAAATTATCCTTTCATAAAATATTATGCACATATAATTAAAATTAGTATTTGCAACTATAGGTCTACAATTTTCAAATTGAAATATATTTTTACATATTTATATTTAGATCTAAATTACAAAACTTTTGTATATTTTGAATAAAATTACAAAAAACATTTACTATTTTTTATGTAGGCATGAAGTTGGATTTTTCCTTCAGCTTATGAACATTTTTCGATTTCTAAGCTAATAACTTTTGCAATTTTAGAAGAAACTATTTTTTAGTGGCATATTTGAATTCTTTGAATTTTTTTACAAAAAAGCTATAGAACACTTTTTGATTGGGGTTCATTTAATATTTTTGGCGAATAAAAAAAAAAAAGATTGCAAAATACTAAAAACCGCCATTCTAATTTTCGCTATAACCAGGGCATCAGTAGGGTTATGCTTTTGAATTTGCCTATTTTATTTCGTCGTTTTATTCTTTTGTTACGATCAGCTGTTACGTTACATTCAGGTTTATATTAGTACGTGTGTAAAGCAACAAAGAAGAATAAATCATGGACGAAATCAAGTAGGCCTACGCAAAGCGTCTCAACTTAAAGTGCGTATCGCGAGTTGGTATATTTTAAATGCTCGGTTCGCATAAAGTTTGCATATGCGTCTGAATAAGTTTAATATTTTACACGAGTCAACTCAAAGCACGAAATTTATTTTATACGAGAATGTCTTGTGGTGCGTACGTGACAAAATAAAAACCAAAATCCAACCTCAGAGCAAAACTCTTTCCCTGATATGAAAGTCAAATTGATTTACCGTATGATTGATTCCGTCCCTCTATAGTTAGACTAAAAGCTTTACAAAACTTTGTATTTCCAATAACAATACGTCATAAGTTTGCGGTGACTCGAACCTCGCTAAGGGAAAGTATCCTCAATCTTTGCTGTGACTTTAAAGTTGTGTTGTAGGGATTCAAGCTAGAATGCCACAGCTGTAAATGTGTTAAGCTATTTTAGTAGAGTCTGGCTATAGAGAGAGTCTGGCAAAACGTTGCTTGGTTGTAGGCACTCCACGACTATTTTTAATATAATTTTTGGAACGGAGTTCCTTAACGTGGGCAGCGGTAGGAATTAACAAATAGAAAATGTAATACGCAACGAAGAAAGTGTTATTAATTGGTTGCTACAGCAATGACAAATATAAAATACTAGTAACGAAAAAGCGTTACCAAATTTATTGCTATGTCAATGACTGTAAATACATTCAAGAAACTCGTGTTTTGGTTCACCAATTTAAGTAGAGACGATCTGTTCCGTCCGGCGTAGTTCAGATAATATTATCGTCAAGCGCTGAAATACATTCAATAAACATAAAATTACATCCATTAATACAAACAATAATTTGAGGTTAGGCCTAGAAAGTAATTATAAGTCTAGGCCTAACCTACAATAATTGAATTACTATTGTATGTATGTTGCCGTTAAGACAGGTAACATAAATTAAACTACACACAATAATTTTAGGTTAGGCCTAGGCTGATGAACGAACATTTATGTTTATTGAATGTGTTTACAATGAATGGACATTTAACTGTGTTTACCATCTTTGATGTTATAATTAATTCTACACATTTCTTATAATAACATTAAACGTATTTAAAGAGTGAATATTAAAAAACAATGTAATAATAAACGGCAATTGAAAGATTAAAATTACGCGTGTATGTTGCCGTTAAGGCTGGTAAAAGAATTGAAGAAAAGGCGTGATGAACTTCGTTCCTGACGGGGGTCCCACGACCGCACACATTTTCTTTTTTCTTTAAGAAAAACTGAACTAAATTTACATTGTTTAGTAAATTTACATTTTACATAAATTTTCTACCAAACATCCGACAACTATATCAACAACAACTAAACAACGCATGGTTTCAACAGGATCTAGCACCAGCTCTTTATGATAATAATCATTTTAAATAATATCTATCCGAACAAATAATAGATTGGACGTAGAGGAGCCATAGAATTTCCAGCCAGATCTGTCTCCTCTAGACTTGTTCTTTTGGGGTTATTAAGGAATTTCCATAGGAAAGATGAGCTATTGCAGTGACCCTTATGGTGAGACCTAAGGTCGGGAGTGGTAAATGAGCACCATGGTCCCCAGAACACGTTTTGGAGTTTCATTAAAAATTATATATGTATGTATTATACCGGGTGAGTTTTAAATGTCCCCCCCCCCTAATTTTTTCCGCATTTCTTAAGATATCGGCTCAAAACCACCGCCGAACATCATTGATTAGTTTATACTTTCTTTTGATGAGGTTCACATTTTTGGCCGCCATCTTGGATCCGCCATATTGGAATGAACTTTTATTTTTTAAATGTAAAGGTAAGGTTGTGACCCATCATTTCAAACTATTTTTTCCGTAGAACACGATGCCGCAATCGGTTTTTAATTATCTGCTTTCGTTCTTGAGATATTAACAATTTTGTAAAAAATTTAAATTTTCAAAAATCCCTTGTTTTATTCAATTTAAAAAAATATCGACCCTTTATCATCAGATATCACAGTTTGGTAGTAGCTTATAGATTTTTATTAAGTTATAAATGTTTCCTGCCATATTCAGTTTCGCAGAGAAAAGTTGTTAATACACTGAAATCAAACAAATTTACTAAAGATAGCAGTACAAATTTAAAACTTAATAAAAATCTATAAGCTACTACCAAACTGTGATATCTGATGATAAAGGGTTGATATTTAAAAAAAAATGAATAAAACAAGGGATTTTTGAAAATTTAATTTTTTTACAAAATTGTTAATATCTTGAGAACGAAAGCAGATAATTAAAAACCGATTGCGGCATCGTGTTCTACGGAAAAAAATAGTTTGAAATGATGGGTAACAACCTTACCTTTACATTTAAAAAAATAAAAGTTAATTCCAATATGGCGGATCCAAGATGGCGGCCAAAAATGTGAACCTCATCAAAAGAAAGTATAAACTAATCAATGATGTTCGGCGGTGGTTGGGAGTGGATATCTTAAGAAATGCGGAAAAAATTAGGGGGGGGGGCATTTAAAACTCACCCTGTATATGTGTTCGCACACTAGCGGCCGCATTTTACGTCCGATTTGGTCCAAATTTGGTACACATGTTGGCTGTCTACGTCGCTAGGACGAGTTCGTTAGCTAAAAAATCCAACAAGCTGGTTTTTGACCGAAGTAACAAATTATTTAGATTGTTCGTACGAAAATGAAACTTGTTTAGAGTTTTATCTAACAAAATAAATGTAGGATATTATTCTGCAAATTTTGTTTTTTTTACACGACCTTATAGCTCATTTGGTTTCCCCAAAATCGATCAAAACGTAAAATGATATAAATGTACCCGTTTCAAATCCGAGTGGGAGATTTTAGCTTGGGGCATCTTTCTATTCGAGGCCAAACGGCCAAGTTTTGGCGCTGCTACAGAAGCGAAGCAGCTCATAAGCCGAGGCCTCAAGGACGAGGTACAAACTCGCAAAGCACGTGAGCCGGGGCTAGAAGCTGATTTACAAAGAAATTCTACTAATATACTTCGTACACAGGCCGCTATTCAGCGCATTCGTCACTAGAACCATTTCCCTAATAGTTTTTTAAAACTCTAAAACATATAAAGTTGATTTTGGAAATATTCGGTCAACTCATGTCAGCGGTTCAGCTTCGTGGTCGAATTATTTATAATATAACATTGATGAACTTAAAAGACGTATAACAAAAGAAGCTGCTAAAATACAACCTGACGTGATAAGAGATGTAGTAAACGGATATTACGCTAGGTTGGTGCACTGTCAAACAGTACTGTAAATGGAAAGCAATTTGAGCATTTATTGTAGAATACTTAGTAGTTATTGGTATCTGATAGGGTTGGGATTTCTAGTTCCCTTATCACCCGGGTTCAAACTCTACTTTACTGTGTTAGTAACAAAGGGACAGATCAATAAAAACAATGCATTAGTGGTTCAGTGGTAATACTTATCTCTCTATATTTATTCATACAATGCAATAATAGAAATACATACGATTTGATACATTAGCTATACTTATGCTACATACATCTCTTATACTAGGTATTGACCTTTATAAGACAGACTGGATTATGGTATTGGCAACTAAAGCGTGTTACTTTTATCTGAATGATCCCAAAACTCTGAATAATACGTGACTCTAACTATACTGAAATACTTTGGATTGTTCACTTAGTTTGATGTCTTCACAGGTATCTCGGTGGTCCAAAATCTCGGAAACTGAATTCCAAGTCACGATTTCCTGGCCGCACTTTGCACGACGAACCGGCCCAACTTTTCCGGCCACACGCGCTAATAACAGACTGGCCTAACTCGCAGCCCCTCACTGGTCACCCGACCACTCCACTCTGGCCCATCGACCACAATCCTCTGGCCCAGATTCTAGATTCGGATTATACTTTATAACCCGTCTAGCTTCCTTGTTGTCATCTTAAAACAAACCAAAGCAAAGCGAGTTCCGTGTTCCGCGTTTAACGAACTCTCCCGCGACCTTGCTACAATTTCCGTGTTTATACCGTACTTCCTCGTCCGTCTTACTGGTTAAAACCTTTACATACCAAACACTAATTCTAATAACTAATATACTAAAACATATTTTTAGTATACCCTGCAAAACATAACATATTTTACAGCTGAAAATTTGTATAACAATAGCAGAAAAATAAGAAAATTTGAACGTATATTCTTACGGGATTATAGACGGACACTTGGTAATTATTCTTCACAAGTAACACTTATTTATTAATTAGGCAAACAAAAGGCTTACTCCATTACAAGTCAAACATCTGGCGTTATGTTGTCTCCTTTAGATGGTAATATTAAAATTTGTTTGAAATGTTGATTGTTGAGTATATTTAAATATTAATGGTGAAATTACAACGCATGCCGCAATTCGAATTATTGGGGTTGGTCGTGTCTGTTTCGATCTATATTTTACACCAGCTATCGTAATTTTAGTGAAATTATTAGATGCAATAATCTGTTTGCATTGGCTTCACCATGGGTTGGTATGCGAAGCGTGCGGGGTGGAGCCCCAAGTCAATATATAATAAACATCTCCAAAATAAAAATGGCGAACTAAAAAATGTTCATCTAAAAATCAGTTTTACTTTTTCGTACAAAATATCCAAACATTTAAGTCTCATTGTTTTAAATTAAAAATAACCCCAAATTTTAGCAAATTTTATAAAATCAAACAAAAAAATTGTGCACGGTACATTTATGTGATCCTACTAAATATTGTAACAGAGAAGGTATCGGGATAATTTATTATTATAAATTCGATTGCTTGTTCGGGATAATCTCAATAACCGCTTAACTGATTTTAATAACGCTTATGTATAAAAGTGTTATTATTTTCGTATTGATCTCCAACTAAAAGGTGACCACTATGTTGTAAGTTGACTACTAATAAATGTATTAAATCTGGTACTAAATAAAATCCAACAATGCTGAATGTAAACATTATTTTAAACTCAACATGGTGTAATCGTGAGTAAAACACAGCTACAATATTGTTTGGAATAAAGTTCACTCATGCGAGAATAAACAAAATTGGCGGAAGTGGAACAGCGCACGTATTGTTTTGCTATAAAGCTTTTGTTTGGATTTAAAAATATATTTAGCATATTTTAGCACTACAGTAGGGTGCTAGACAGACTTCCGCTTCAATTGATTCCAAGATTAAGTTTAAGGAAATATAACTTGTACAATGTACATAAAATGAAAAAAACTTTTAAAAAGAAGGAAAAGCTGATTAATATCGCATAGTATCACACATACAGGGGTGGTGAAACGTCCCGGAACGGGTTAATATTTTTTAACCGTTACAGATGGAACTATATAACTTGGTACACTGTTACTGGGTATAAAACACTATTTTACCACAATTTTAATGAGCCTCTACCAGTTCGGGGGGACGGCCCACAAGGAGTCAGAAGAAAATCTTAAATGAGAGTGTGGGTTGAGTTGTACATCAAATTAAAGGTCTAATTTAGTAGAATACAATGCCGCAAATCCGACTTCAAAAGGTTCACCCTAAACAAAAAGGCGGCCCTAAACGTGTTGAAATAACTCGACATAAAGATGATAATATCTCGAAAAGGAAGAGTTTTTAGAAAAAAATTAAAGAGAAAAAAATGTTTATTTCCAAATGCTTGACCTATAAAATTGCTTCCAAATCGATTTCGTAAATTTTATTTTTACTCCTCCATCCTGGAAAATTTTGTAAAAAATAAAAATATACCGGATATAATAATAATAAAATGTAAAGGTGAAAAACACAATAATTCGACTTCCTATGGACGTATGACATTATATAAACTAACTCAACTAAAGCGAGAAACAAAACATTTTTCCGTCGACATAGCGACATAATAGTAATAATAACATAAAATAATATACTAATAATAATAATACTCAATAATTTGACTTTCTACGAACGCTTATAAAACTCAACTACAGCGAGATAAGAACTGGAGAGAGCTCACGAGGGTAGACCGCGTGGGGAACAAATAATAAAGTATTCCAATGCCAAGAAACGTTTTTTTCGAAAATTACCGATTTTCGAGAACGTATATCTCATTAAAGATTGAAGATAGCAAAATACTATAGCTATGAAAATTGTAGAGAATTTTATCAGCTTTAATTTTGTATAGGAATATATTTTTTGTAGGACCAACCCCTACTGAGATATATGGAAAAAATCAAAAAATTGGACCTTTAACCACCCCTCTCCCCCTCTTCCGCCACCGCTAGGGTCAAGGAATTTTAGTATGTTATACTACTAGGTATCCCAAACAATGTACCATAGTTGGTCTTTCCGCTCATTGACTTTCCTTCTAGAATCATTCGTTGACTGGGCTATAAACTTCACACGACTACATTTTATGATATGAAATAATAAGATACGATGATGTGGCATGCCTGGTGTGTGTTGTACTGCGATAACCTGATCTGTGCTGCTAGGTGCTGTACTGCATTGTGCATTGTGCTGTGCAGTCCAGTACTGTTTCATATTTGCTGTACTGCACTGTACGCTCTGCTGTATGTGGTTGTTAGTTGTTACACCCAACTATGATGTACTGAATAATCCTGTATGTACTCTATTGTACTGTGCTGTGTTATATTGTACTCCTCTTTACTGTAGTGTACTCTACTAGACTGTACCGTACTATACTGTTCTGTAATGTAATGCACTGCACTGTAGTTGAGCTTTGCTGATTTAACTTCACTCAGCTCTGCTGTACTGTATACGCTAAACTATACGTTATGTGAAATGTTTAACTACTAAA